>JAAAKB020163222.1:0-12174 GCA_010014835.2 Apostichopus leukothele | reverse complement strand
ATATATATATATATATATATATATATATACCTGCACCTAGACTGATAACAAGGAAAATTTAACGTATATTTCTTCTCCGTAGTATTAGTAGTAGTGTAGATAACAGTCGCATTTTGTATACAATTACGGTGAACTCAAAAATGAAACTATATACTACTCACGACCTTTGGACCATCTGTTTGCACAGCGGAGGAAAAATAGAAGCTTGGTCGGGCTCGTCCTCAGACATGATAAGTATCGTAGAGATTAGTACTGCATGAAATGGATATTGGTTGTTTGCTGATAGAGGTGATAAGGCGATCTCTTGTGAAGTGCTGTGTTAGCATAAGCTTCATATACTCGTTTGACTGTTGTTGTAATGTATATACATATTTATATATATATATATGTATGTGTACATATAGCATTACTCATGTGGAGTGACATCTGCAACACCTATGTGGCATTGTTAATATTTGGAAGCTGCTCGATATTTCGTGAACGGCTATAAAAGATTCTAACAGCCATTCAAGTACTGTAAATATAAACAACAAATATTACTGGATTGGAAAAAAAAAATTGACCATTTTGTCTTGTGATTGATGGAACGTTAGGATTAAGCAGAAAAAGATCCTGTGAGCTTCGTTTTTCCGTGGAAATTTTCCTCTCCGGCTCTGCTTCTCGGAGGACATTATTGTAGGTATGTATGTTGATTTGTCATTGTGACGGTTTTTAACGTCATACGTGGGCACATATAGTTCCATGTTAGGCAGTGGAGACTAGGCATATGGCCTTGACTATGTTATATGCCATAGATTTGTGGTAATATGTTAATAGTACTTCGGACTCGTACAGTTTATGCTTGATAGATTTATTGTCTTTGCTTATCCATATAGAGTGTATAGATACTACATGTAATGTGAACAGTTGTGCTTTGTTATCTGAGTTATATGGTGATTGTGAACCTCTGTGGTAGGTCAATGTCTGTTTACCTGAAGGAATTGCTCACAAGTTAATGATTGGGTGGGTGGGTGGGTTGCTGTGATATTGACACAGTAACTGTAAATTGTTTCAAGACATGGAGAATATATCTTAAGATGGTCATGGATTCATGGTCATGTATTTATAAAGACAACTTTTCAAATGGAAATGTTGCTGCATCTGCAAAAATTCTGCTCAGCTAGGATATTGGATCTATATCAACCAATAGAGACCAGCAATGTATAATGTGTGAAACAGGCAGAGTTCAATAGGTTACATATATATAGCAGCCTGGATGCAGGTTGGCTGCAGCATCTTACCTTTGACATGGTGGTACCTAATACTAACTGCGAACAGACAGACTCACAATACTTTGGAATTGAAGTGGAACACTTTCAACTTAAGTCCGTGTTTTCGTAATCTTGATTCCCGAGGGTGTTTTTGAAGTGACGAAATTGTGCACTTGTTGATTTTGATGTGTTTTGAAATGTCATTGGAAGATGGGAGCTGTATGAGTACAAAGTTACGTACAGCATGATGATCACTGGTTTGAATCATACTCCAGCCGATAGGGTTTTCATTACTCGTGGAATATACTCGTTCAACAGTTTCAATTTCCCAAGCAAGGTCAGCTATATGAGTTGCTTAGACAAAGAAATTATGAAATAACTTCAAGGTAATCATACATCACATAAATCCTTTAACCACAGTGTTGATTGAGGGTACATGGAGTATGAGAAATCCCCCCCCCCCCTTCCCTTAGGGAATTGCTATCAATAGCCTAATTGTTTACTGTTTCAGAAGGACTTCCTTCTCCTCCTCATACTTTTAGTTCTTTTCATCTTTCCCCTCTCTCCCCTGCCACTCCCCACTGCCCCCTTCTCACCTCCCACTCCCCACTCATACTATTTATTTTCATCTATACCCCCTTCCCCCTCCTCCCCACCCTCCCTATGTTAGTCAAGTGCTAGTCTGTGTACCACTAGAGCATGTGATGAATATTGACTAACACAGGAATACGTCTCCTCTGAGAAATTAGGCCAATGCAATAGTTAACACCTCTTCCTTCTGGTTCAGCGACTGTGTTTGGGGAATTTCCCCCTGTTAACCATTGGCTCAATGAAGCAACTTCTAATTGCTCAATATGTAGAAAAAGAAGTAGACAGGCTTCCTGGTCGAGGTTTTTTTTCTTTCTTGCTGTCTGTGAAGTAGAAGATCAATGTCTATAGCTTCCTATTAGAGGCCTTCAATTTGGAAAACAAGAGTAGACCATGGATGTAAGGTGTATTGGGTGTGTAGGATATGGTTCAAAGTTCATTTCAGGACAACTGAGGTCAAAGTCTGTAAATCTTGTAAAGGTATACCATAACTCAAGAAGTGTAGCTTGGCTGAATTTCATACTTGTAATGTACAGGGTTAGATCCACTTATCTATGTTCTATTGAGAACATTCTGAATAAGAATCCTATTATTTGATGGAGCAGGAATTTCTTTGAGGGTCAGTAGAGATCAAAGTCTGAAAGCCTTATATTGTATGTTATAGTTAATATATTCAAAAGTATATCTTTGTTGAACTTCATTGTTGTTATGCTGATCTCTGCAGTATACCTGTAGTAGTATTGAGTGAAAGAACCCCTTCACCTTTGGAAGAGCTCAATAAGTAGGTCATTTCAGGTCAAGATAATTTACAGACTAAAATATTGTAAGTTGTAAATATGACAACTTCAGAAACACTTGGATGCACTTCATACAATATATAGTTTCATATAAGTGTTTTCAACCAAACTTTGTCAACACTTTCGTTTTAGTGTGCATGTAGTGTTGCATTTAATGTTTTCATAGACAATGTGATCAGGAATCGATAAGTCTGCTGGCATTCTTGTTCATTGTAAAGCAAAAATCACCATTCAAGCCTGACAAAGGTGTTGCCCAGACAATCTATTACTTTACAGTGTTATCCAAATGCAAGTTCCTCATGCATGAACACAGCTGTTTTCAATTTAATCAATTCTCGTTACGAGCATCTTTGGATTGTTTGAACTATTAAGTTGAATAGTTCAGCTAATTGAAATTGACAACACCATGGAAATTATTTTGCTTAGGAATGCTTCTGTTCAATGAGGTGACACTTGAGAGATGGTAGTGTTGGCATTACTTTAGGGCAGAGGTAGGCACGGAATTGATCTGGCGGTTGGTCCACAGTGAAACTTTGTACCCAATTCACATGCCGAAAGACTTGACGATGTATTTTGCTTCACTCCTCTATTAATTTACCTGTCTCCTCCATTCTACATTAAAAACTCAACCTAGCTTACAAAAAGTGGGTAACATATTAGAGCTGTTCCCCTTCCTCTGCTCTTCCCCCATTCCCCCCGCCCTCGGATAAAAATGGACTTATCATAGTTTATGTGATCAGAGAGTTGTTGAAGTATATCCACATATCATGCAAGTAGGCCGGATATATATACAAACTTTCCAAAGTATACATATTTCATGTCCTCCATCGATATAAGGTTCCAGGCATATTAATTAGGCCTTTGAAAACAACCTCGGTTGACTCCAGTGAAAGGATGTGGCCTGCAGTAGGCAGGCAGTGCTTTATCCCACCTGTCTGTCCTATAGAGGGTGATTATAAGTTTTGCAGTGCTATACGATTTACATAATGTAAATCTATGACTGATGAACCATAGGATGAAGAAGCATGGATAATTATCGTTGAACTTTTGACATTTTTTCCAAACATGGACAGCAGCTTTTAGTATTTGCTTGTTAATTTGACCAACCTTTTTGGGTGGTAGTAAAAATGAGAGTACGATTGAATGAAAGAATGCTTTCTTGTAGATCACTAATTCCAAGTGAAGGATTGATGAGTGACTTCTTCTGGAATCCGACTTAATCCTCGATGGTTTGTCATCCTGACACATTTCCATAACTATTTTTAATCTCGTGTAAGAAGCAAATTTGAGACTATCAAAATGTTTCCCTTATACATGCCATTATTTAGATTGTTACTTGAATATTCTTAAGCTGATTAACTGCAGTGGTATTTTACATTTTAGTATTTGGATAGCGTAAAACAAAACGGACAAAAATCAATTAAAAAAACTGCTTTGAGAAAGAGAGATCACATGTTTTTTTTTTAAAGTTCGTACATGCTTCGAACTGTCAGTTGACTTGTTCCAAAGTCTCACAGTTGTTTTCAGGAAGCTAATGTCTTTCTGCCTCATGGTTTTCATATTTCCTAAATAGGTCGTCTGAAAGCTATACCTTGACCTTTAACCTCTCTGTGTTATATCAGCATTCAAATATATCACATTCATGTTAATAAACATCTGTTATTGTGTGCACTTACCAAGTGTCAATAGCTCTTATTCTGTGGATTAAATTATCCACAATGCTTTGTTAATATGTAAAGAACAACTAAAAAATTGGTAAAGGTAATTTACTTTGTGATGTACTCATACATGCATATTATTAAGTGTCTTATAACAACTTTCAGCAATTTTCTAAACTAATTTGAAAATTGCTCAGTCATTGATGCACATTTAAGTTAATAGTCTGCAACAGACCCTACCTGTTTTTTTTCACAGTTTGATACATTATGGATCTAATCTACTTATAAACAGATCCCACTAATCAGTTTTCATAGAGCTCCCTCTATATGGTACATTTGCTTTAATTGTGACCCCATGCTCTGTTTGTCTTCATAATTATTATCATTGGAACTTAAAAATTGTTTATCCAAGATATTTCATAACTGTTACAAGTATATTATCTTCACACTTGGCTCATCTTCAGAAAAAATATATATATATATTAATAAATAAATAAATAAATAATTAAACAAGAAAGTCATGCGTATCAGCGGTGCAGGTGGGTTGGTGTTGGAGGGGGTTAAGAAGTGGTGTATTAAAGTGTGGAGTAAGGTCAACAAAGCATTATCTGAAACTATGAAAATGATTTTTTGGCTCAAATTTAGTTCAAGGATGACTGATTTTTTGAATGTCTGACCCTTTGTGCCATAAATATGATTGGTTTCTAGTGGTATACCTCATTCTAAGTATCTTTCCCCTTGTATTTTCAGAGAGCAAGAACCCGCTCCATCATAGTAGGCATTAGGTGCAGATGGTTGTTACCTTTTTTATTTGTAGAATATTGAATATAAACCAACATCTAATATTTCACTCACCCACATACATACACATTTACATACGCAGAAATATAACCACCCATGCAGCTAGTGATTTATTCATGACCTCCAGTATTACAAAATACCTACAGAGAAAAATGAACTTGACACCTATTTTCATTTGCACGGTTTGTGCCGTTCCTGTGTTTGTATTACGATATGCGATGATATCTCTCCCCATTCACACCTATTTGAATTGCTTTAATACTGCCCCCTCTGTAATAATCACTTTAAAATATCTACCAATTGGGATTCGCCCCCTAGTGCTTGAACTACTAACTCGCTGTGCTGCAATTCCACTGTTACAAAACAATCACTCCATAACTTTTGGTAATATATGCCTTGAGGTCTATACACAAATTAAAGAGACTATGTAAATTAGCTTTGAACAGCATCCAGATTGTCTGAGCTAACATGGCCAGTTAGCTGCTGTAGTAATCATTTAGCCTATCGGCAGTGGCAGTACAAAGTGATCAGATGACTCCCATTGGGAGTACAGGCAAATGCAGCTATATCATTGAACCCTGTGATGCTGTTTGCAGTTAGTGATATGTGGACGTCGTCGGTCGTGGTCGTCGTAATGCTTCACAGGACGTACTGAAAGGAGGGCACCAGCTCATAACTCCCCTGTTGACTTTTACGTAGGGATATCACCTGTGTAATGAACTGTGCAATATATACTGTTGTTGTTCAATGATAGACACTTCACTCTGGATGGATACTATTTGCACGGAGAGCCGGGGTGCTAAGTACGTGAATAGAGAGGCAAGGAGATAAAACCTCTCTCATTGTGGAGACTGGAATTGATTGCGGCTGCTGCTGTCGTCCGGGGTTTATTCTAGTGGGGACACAACATGTTGGTTTAGTCAGCTTTTGTTGGTTATCAAGAGAAAGGTTAGTTGTCACCGTGTGTCGTTCGTCGTGGTTTGTACTATTTGTGAGGATTCAATTGATGGAATCTTTGAGTTGATGGGATAGAGACACCTAAGGTACTATATCACATGTATAGCTCACTGTAAGCCGTCAGTGTTGCGGGGTAATGAACCTCTGACAACGTGGTCTATGATAGGCTGCATGCATTAGCTGTAACTCTCTGCAGTGGCTGCATTAATTATGTTTGTCTGGAGGAGTAGGATCTTGTTTCATGTGATTAAACCTATAGCCCTGTGTGCAGGAAATGCTGTACAGTTTAATTGATCTTACATGTTGATCGTGCATATTATGTCATGCTTGAGTTGTGTTAAGTGCGTCTGTATTATTTACGTCTAAGATCACAAATTCTCGTTACAAGTGAGAGACTGACAGTATGTGTTTCTGTCAGTAATTTGAGGATAAAGTTTTTATATTTGAGAATAGTGTACCTATTCTTAAAAAATAGTAGGGTCTTAAGAAATGAATTATCTGTGTTTGATTGTTGCACTGATAAGCTGATAGTCTTATAAATATCTCCATATGTTCGCAGAGCTCTGGGTGTGTTCAAGTGTGCGTGGTAGGGATGTCCTTGTTCTAACCTCCACGATTAATTCCTCATCTCTCATCCCCCCCACCCCCATCCCTTACCCATCATTTAACACATTATCACATAAACAATATGTTAAGCCATGAATTCGGTACTGGTTGTGTGATAAAATCTGTGATTAGCATGAATACACTGTAGTGATAAAACACACACTTATTTACACATGTGGCATGAGACTTAATTAGAAACCTTGCATTTATGAGGAAATCAACCTTGATCTGTTGCTTGTTACAGACAATTATGAGATGTAACTGTCCATATGGAAGGGGAAAACCCATGCTGGCAAATAGGTTTTTTTTTTGTGTGTGTTCAGTGTTAATACACAATGGAAAGTGATGCAAACTGTAAAATCAGATTACTATATGTCTTTCAATATATATGGCTGTAACAAGTAGTGTATGAAAAAAAGGAGATGTTCAGAAATGTAGGGGACTGGGGTCGGGTGAGGGGAAGTGATGGAATGGAATGGGAAGATAAATAATATTGATTATATAACTCGTATTCATAATACTGTGATTTATTGTAAATATTTTCACAAGAATAATGCTTTTGTAATTACATGTAATAATGATCGTTGTAGTTGGGGATGTACAGGAGAAGAAGGATGAGAAAAGGGAAGGATGGACAGTAAGGGAGAAGGGATGGATGAGGTAAGAGGAGGCAGGAGAGATTGGGGAAAGGGAGAGTATGGGGGTTGGGAAAGGATGGATGAGGGGAGGGCAGGGAGGAGAGCATGGGGAAAGTGAATAGGAAGATGAAGAGAGGAGAGCATCGGACTGTATGGGAAAAGGAGAGTATGGGGGGAGGGGAAGATGAGGGGAGTGGGAAGGTAGGAATAATATGTGGTAATCAAGGAAGAAGAGAAATAATGAAAAAGAAGAGGATGAGGCGAGGAAGGAGTGAATGGGTGGATTTAGAGATATTACATTATGTTCTTGATGGCTAGAGCTTTCTAATTATGAAATTGGACAGAACGTTTAGTATTTAAGTTCTAGTAGTTGATTTTTGAGAGGATTTTTAATCTTAATTGGTCAATGGTCACGTATCTGTTCTTGCCTTATATACAGCTGAACTTACCTTGCACATTATAACTCTCCAACATTTCAAATCAAAACTAGCTAAATCACTTGTTTGCATTTCGTGGGATGGACAGACGGATGGATAATTACAAATATGATTTCTACTGCACCATGAGCTTTCGGTGGAAGTTATCGGGATGGAAGTGTTATTATTTAACCAAGATCTTTTTGATAGGAAAAAGTGCTTAGTGTCACAAGTTCCTAAGAGTGCAATGCATGGAAAAAAGAATTTCCCCCATGTCGTCCATTTTGATCAAAATTCGTGCTTGGTCATACTCTAACAAACAATTGACAAAAAGCCTCATCAGCTGAATGAGTAACCGAAGCACGCCTTAGACCTTTAATTTTCTTTCCCTTTTTTGTTTGCCGTCTGGGCAGGATAATTTGGAATGATCATCATGTAGTGAGTGACTCAAGATTATTCATGATACAAACCTCACCGCTTTACTCGATTTGCCTGTTTCTTACTTCTACCTTGTTTTGACTTTGGATGTACACCTGCCATCGATTTGCATCTTCTCCGTGGAGAGTGATGTTTACAGTCCATTTGATGACTTTTAAGTTCGGTGCTTTTCTATACAGCAGCTGTCTTTATTATTTGACTGACACGTCTAAGAGAGCGGCTCCTTGAAAATGAAAACAAAATCAGAAAAACTAAAAGGAAAACTCGCTTTGGAAATAATAATCTCTGCTGATAGTGTAGGGGATTCAGTTGAGATTACTACTGGTCGGAAAAGTAGTCTGCAAATCACACTAGATCACTTTTTTGTGTTGATTTTGATTAAAACTCTTTGATGCCATTTCTTAGTTTAACTGGATAATAAACAGTCATTGTCATTTGTTTGACTAATTATCAAGTTTCTTTTTGAGTAATGAACTAAATCAGTGGACAGTTTCAAGTTTGTCTGATCGGTTTGCTGTTTACACATGGTTAGTATTATTACGGGGGGGGGGGGGAGGGTCCCTGGGGATGCGGATCTTAAAGACTGAAGGGAAGAAATTAAAACATCGGTCTCTTTAAATTAGTTAGATGATTTGCAATCTTAGTTTGGGTAATACTCGGGAATTGGGTTTGTTAAACTTTGTGGACAAAACTGAAAAATCTGAGCCCTGTTAAAGTTTAAAACCTACCTTCAATTCCTCTCTCATGAATATACCTGCTGTTTTTTATCTGTCCTTGTGTCATTATTAACTTTGTTGAATATGATATTTAAGAAACACTTTCCTCTGTTTGTACTCTGTGTGTATTACAACATTCTGTTATTGGTATGGGGTAGCAGCTTACATTTCATTGTCAATAACAGAGGCAACAGCAGCAAGCAACAACGACCGACCTACATAGATCAGTGCCTGCCAGCCAGCACTTGATCTGATCAGGCAATCAGGGAAAACCACATATATGGACAAATAGTTGTAGTTGGGGTCAAAAGGGGAGCATTCCTCTTTTCGCTGGCTGAACAAGAAGAGCTGGGAGGGATTAGATGCTTTTGTGGGATTGACAAAAGCACTTTGAATTAATATAAGTCAAAGTTTACTTTGTCTGGAGTTGAGATCTTTATTGGGGGACCACATTTAGAAACAAATTTAATGTATTTGTTCTGTACTGTGTGGGTATATAACTACTTTGATAGGATTTTGTATCGTTCTATTTTTCGGATGATCACTGACTTTGTAAAAAGAAGCGATTTAGACTAAGAGCAAATATTTTGGCAGAGCAGTACATGTACATATATATTATCACAGTGTGTGACTTGAGGTAGAAGGGTAGGCTCAAATATATATGTAATTTTGATCACTATGGGGAGTTTGTTTTGTGAGGGGGGAGGAGGAGGAGGTCGGTGGGGGAACGAAAGCAGGATGTAGGGCCAGAGGGAGATGATTGGAATGGCGAGGGGAGGATGGAGTGTAGGGATGAAGGGTTGGTGAAAGAGATTGGGATGGAAGATTAAGGCAAGCATGCACAACTTCATTAACAGAAGGAGCAATTTTAACCGTTTGGTCCCAAAGTTTCTTCAAAGTCCTCTGACTAAAATCTTTTCATCCTCCTCATTGACAGACTTGTTACAAAATGTGCAATATTTGCAAGACCTCATATTATATGTGTCTGTAAGTCTATCTGTTTAATAGCTATTGTTTGTTTACATTGAAGTTAGGAATCTATCGATTGAATAGTTGTTTCTGTCATTCCTTCAATGAGCCTGACATCAGTCACTGTTAGATATAGATCTGTTACTGAAAGCACCGAGGGCCATAGCCACTGTTGACATGTAAAAACACAGCTTACACATTTCAGATATTGTCCTCACTCGAAAGCCCATGCGAGTGTTGCTTCCTGATGTTGCTTGAGGTTTTTGCCATTGTGGGTTTCTAAGAAGGCTTAAGAATCGCTGTCCTTGGAGTTTCTCTGAGCAGATAGAATCAGCTATTGGATCATCATTAGACAGAGGACACCTGAACGGAGGAACAAAGCCTGTCCTCAATCCTCTGGTCCTTAGATGTATTTTAATTCACAAACAAGCTACAAAAGAAGGATCAATTTGTTCAGCCTAGCACAAGATTGGGTGGACATAGAGGGGGGAGAGCGTAGAGAAGAGGGTATCCTTCGTAGAAAGAAACGTTTTGAATGAATAATAATGGATTTACAGACTGGATCCTATCGATTCATAAAAGAACATCTGCCCAATTGGCCCTGAACAAAGCAAACGTGGTACTGGCCCAGTGGTGTACAGTGTATAGTCTCTCTGTTACACAATCACCAACCGTAGAGAACACATACAGAGATAGCAGCGTTCAGTATTTGCATAAATCATGTCAGTATAATGTACAGCCTCGCAAGTCTGAAGGTTTTGAGAGCACAACAAAAAGAACAATCCATTATTGACCCCAGCAGACATTCAGCCCAAATGGTTAGGCAGTATATATGCATCACAAACAGAGAGAAGGAAAATAGGACCTAAGAAAATATATGTACATGTGGATGTTTAGAAGTGATGGATTGATTCAGGGATATTTAAGTAGGTTTAAGGTTGCTGTGGCTATATATTGTTTACAGATGTTCCAGTTGGGTTTGCAGCTGCCTCTGATAACTTTGCTTTGCATAAATCATCTGTATTTAACATACAGTGTTAACAAGTTTGTACCCTTTCTAACTTGTTTCCATAGAATTGCCCTTGCTATACTTGCATGTGGGTATATTTTAGAGCACATAAGAGGTAAATCGTCTACAGGGCACGGCCCAGAACCTATTGGGTCGGGATGAGTGGTTTTTCGGCGGGATACTCCTCCCCCCTCCCTCCCCCTTTCCTCTAACAGTACTTGGTTTGTGCTACTGCTATCCATCCAATTGTCGATAAACACTCATCTTTACCCTAGGTAATCCTTAGCCACTAAACACGACCCGTAGCAGCAACCTGCATTATAACTTGTTTATTCTTTTGCCCGCTTTTAATGTTCATGTCACATGACTATATACTGCTATGATAAGTGCACGTGTGACTTATACTGTGATATATGTTCTAAAAATAAATAATTCAGGAAGGAGGCAAGCTATACCTGGTAATGAATCAGAGCCAACTATATCTATCTCATGCATGTGACAGATGTAAGTACTGTAGTTTCATAGTACAGTGTAGCTGCCGCAGTATAGGCTAGCTAGGGGAGAGGTAGAAGTGCCGTACAACCAGATTTAATAATCTAACGCTACTGCTACGAGCAGCTAATAATAGGTCACTCGTATCAAAGCCCTGGAGACTATATATAATGAACAGTAGGTCATCCTCGTCGACCTATCCATGGGCAGTGCCAATAGTTTAAATGAGGTTTTGGCACAGTGTGCGCTACTGTATACCAAGGAAGTTTGTTTTCATGTGGAGTAGTACTACCTTATACAGTATGTAGATAATTATATTTCAATTTAAATTGAAGTACTTCACTTTTTGTGTCATTTTCTTACGAAATGTTAATTCTTAGAAACTGGAACAGAGATGATACCGAGTATACAAAGTTTTTACAAAAGTGTATTCAATATTTCAACCCTGTCTGGGATCCTCTTCAGTATACCCGATGCATTGTAGAAAAATGTATTGATAGACAGACAGACAGACAGACAGATAGACAGATAGACAGACAGACAGACAGACAGACAGACAGACAGACAGACAACTAGACAGATAGATTGATTTTGTCAAAGAGTAACAAACCCTCACAGAGTATTCAAATAATTTTGTAATCTGTGATACTTGGGACCCACATTGCCTAAGATTTGTCACCATGTTATGGTAACTTAATGAACATGTAAACTTAATTTGATAGGATTCTCAGTATATCATAAAAGCCCAGATACTTTTTGGTAAATATTATTATTATTATTATTATTATTATTATTATTATTATTATTATTATTATTATTATTATTATTATTATTATTAT
>JAAAKB020163111.1:0-12174 GCA_010014835.2 Apostichopus leukothele | reverse complement strand
TAGCAGGATCTTCTTCAAAGGCTAAATGACAAGTAACAGTAACAGATACTGTTACTGTTACTTGTTATTTAGCCTTTGAAGAAGATCCTGCCAGGATCGAAACGTCAGGCCAACTTACTTTTACTGAAGAAAAAGTAGTGAGCAATGGATACTTTTTTTTACTCTGATTAAATCATTTGATGCTTTAATACCTGAAGGTTACTATCGTGTACCAGATATTGTTGTTATAGTTTGGATTAGCTTTGGGTGTTGTCGCTCGATTCGTTTCTGTCAGAGTAGCAAAGTATTGGAACTAATCGAAAACAATAACTTACAAACTATAGTTATATTCTGAAGAAAGACGAAAAAGAAATACGAACTTACATTAAACTGTCGTTGAATGTCTGTCGGTGTACTAGTGGGAGCATTCCATTTATTCAAATTCACGTGAAAGTCGTCGACGGAAGAGCTTGATTTGCCAACCAATGATTGTATTAAAACAGTGTCGAATATGAATTGATACTGTTCCTACAACATAGACGAAGAATTGCAAAACTAAATATAACGAAACTCTCGCTTCTCATATATTTATAGTATGTGGTATTTTCCTGGTATAAACAATTGAAATTAACTTCGACGTATCCTTGCCATTTTCAGACGATTAGAAGGGTCTGCTAGATTCCGTAAAACCGGGTTGATCTGTCCACATCTATTGCTATAGATCCATCCTTTGAAGTTTGTATGTTTCTATTTTCTCAGTATGTAAAATACATTCTGTGATATCTCTAGACTTAAGTAAATGTACTTAGGGAAATACATACCAAAACAACACATAACATTTGATCTGATTTGAACTTTTAGTTCCAAAATTACAGAACGTAAGCAGAGCAAGAAAGAGCAACTTTTCATCATATGTAATAGGAAACCTCTAAGGCTTCTAACCTCTAAAGGAAATACTTGATTGTATCGTGTTTTCTTGATATGACATATCTGAAGTTAAGCACTAACCAATTAAGCAAACGTAAGACTATTATGAATCAAAACATGAGAATGCTATATAGGAAATGATTCACCATTATATCAACATTCACATTATTCATTTTAATGAATTGTAACTGAAATAACATTATTTTAGCATAACGTTGTGTTGTTTTTCTCACATAGTTACAGTTCAAGATATCTTAAACGAAACTCACAACAACTTGAACCATCGATGGCCTCTGTTTTCTCATGTTGTTGACAAAATTAAAAACATCAATTTCTCTCTCTTGCTTCATCATCTTCCTCAACGACGCTAAAGCAATGACCGTTCCAGTCCGTCCGCAACCAGCACTGCATTGGAAATATTAATAGGAACACTAACACAATCATGTATCATCATATGTACTGCAGCCTCCTGATTGATTGTTGATGAGATTGCCATGTTTCAGTTTTGTGATTAAATCAAGTCAAAGTTAATTTGTCATTTGTCATTTAAGAAAAACTCAATATTGTAAAAAAAAAACATATAAGAAAACATAATTGATAATGTTTTAGGTGATGTCTTGAACTTGATAGTTTCACGCATGTTATTTTCATATCACTAGTAGCTTCCAGTCTAGAGCAATGTATTTTACCCTAACAAACTAACAGTGTATCAGCTTACACAATGTAGTATGTATAGGCCTTGTACATGCCACTATATATAATGCAGTGTATATAATAATTCATTAACGGCGCAACAGAGTGAAAACATACATTGATTAAGCTGTATTAATGAACTTACAAGTGTGAGTGCATGGACTTGTATTTCATCATTTAAAAATGAACCTTGCTAGTCACTCCTATAAAGTACCTCGCTACTGGATTTAAGTAATAAGTAGCATTTTTGAAATTGTCAGCCTCAATTACAAACGCTAGTTCAAATAAATGCTGAAATATATAGGGAAGTATTCCATAATTTAAATGTGAATAAGACAACAAACCTGCAGTGTACAACTATCGGTGGTGAAGTCTCATCCTCATCTTTTTCGACCTCATCTATGATATCCCACAAGATATCAGCCCTTTGAGGAACCTTCATATCCGGCCAGCCCAAATAGTGGTATTGCGTCACCTCATGTATTAGCGAATCCTAAATTAACCAATTTTGAAATAAAAATAAAAGCCATTTAAGTTCTCATTATGATTATCAATCACTTATGGACCAAGTATATTAATAGAATGAGCAAAATTGTTGGTCAATGTTGAAACTATGTATGTTATTGACCAAACCAATAACAATAGTAACAACAATTATTAAGCTTATAAGTAAATTGAGAGGAAATCAAGCTCAGTTAAGTTGACTATGTACTATATAATTGCGCATGCGTAGTTTCACATAGACAACTAACCTATCAGTGATATGTTGGCGTAGCAACTAATAAAACAAATAGACAAAAATGTGGAATGGAGACCTATAAGTCTGATATCGATGATGTAGATCGTTGCCTAAAATGACAAAAGGAATGGGAACACCAATAACTTTTTGTAAATAGATTGAAAGGTGTAGACTTGAAAGGTATAAAACTGTAGACTTCTAGTAAGATCTTACTTGTACTCGTGTTCTTGCATAGTTGCAATGAACCATACCTCTACTTATGACATCTTAGAAATCTTATACATAGATACTAGTACAAGACTAAGAATGCGTACTTAAACTTAATTTTGATAAATTAGGTTAATCTTTTACAACTAAACGTACCACGATTCGAAGTGTGAAATGACGAACAATCAAATTAGTGGATGGAATTTCGTCAGTTGTTGCCACAGTTATCCCAAGATAATCCTTTGGCGGACTGCCCATATCGGGCCAATATTTGAGACATTTTACCTATAAAAGAAAAAAAGAGTTTATGGAATTTTCCATATCGAATTATATAATATTCATACTGTTGTTATTAGTTTACATACAAATAAAAAAAAAAACGATTGCATACTCTTCTTTGAAATGCAATCTTCATTTCCCAAAGTATTATATCATCGCGGTGATGAAGTAATGTTGGTACTATATATGAGGATATATGAGGATTAAAAAGTCCATAAGCAAGCAATTACATAAACACATAAGAATTATGCACACGATTGAAATGGAAAATTTATTATTGTTCTAACAAAACTATCCATCTAATGAGTTTTTTATTGCGTAGTTTTTATAGCTTATGATAATATTCTTTGAAGGATTATAAAAACGTTTTCAATGGAATCCCCCGTGCTGCAAAAGTTGAAAATGTAAAATAATAATGCGTCAAAATAAGTCCAAAAAGAAAATATATATACAAATATGGATTTGCTACCAAAATAATCACGTTTAATTATTTGTTCCATAATTGATCCCACTACCTTTGTAGTATTTTTATAACAAGATTATTTCTCTCCGTTAGTTTTCGTTCCCATGTTCATTATAATTGCATTAAAAAGTACCAAATCATAAACTCACTTTCCCATTTTCCACTGGACGAGTAACCATGACGATTTTTGTACACTTCTCGTGCCAAATCATTCTCCAGAAATCGTGAAGTGAAGCTTTGTTTGGACCTTAATTCAGAAACATAATGTATCATATACTGTTGAATATTCTACACGCTAAGAAAACCACATAAAGTAAGAATGTGAAATACACTGTAAAGTGAAACTTCGAAGCTGTCGTATTTCGCAATCCGCCAAACTAAGACTTATTGGCTTAACACGAACCAAATATAGATCTAACCGCGTACAATAGTTAAGAATGTCACATTTCGGTGTTTATATGCAAACTCTACAGAATTAGTTTAAGCTATAACATATCTTTGAAGTTAAATAATCAAAAGTCAGCTCGCTATTATTTCATAACAACATGCCGTTTCGTAAGTTTTAAATAATATTATTTATCTACGAAAAGAAAAAAAGATTGCAGAAGCAATGCCTACCTTGCGATGCGATAAAGGAATTCCGCTTATTATATCCCTGTGTTGGAAGAATGTATCCAATAGTCTTTGAAACAATGTGGTCATCACATCTACCATGGACCATTTACACCTAGAGCATTTGAATCATCAATGTACCATTTCTTTGAGTAAGAGTCTCGTTTTAAGGTAACCTTATAAGTTCATCGTATATAGGCCTATAGAACTGATTTCAGCTGAATTTACTTAACCTTAGTGACAGATCTGTTCTGATAATACTGGTAATATAATCCTCGAGGAATTTCCAAAAAAGTGTCAGGCGAAAAATTTGACTAGCAATGAAAGTAAAATAATAGTTTTACCTTATAATCCTTATAATATATAATGTATTTAAACCAATACTAAGAAATGATTTTCTTTGTTAAAAGTGTATTGTATGCACGAATAAATAAAAATATCATGATTGTTTGGGTTTCTTTATTCCACACTGATTTTGATTTTCAGATGTCAGACGACCCCCCCCCCCCCACATTTTTCTATATGCTGCATAGTTTGCTGTATTAAGTTCATTAGAGAAACTTCACGTGTGACATCATACTTCCATCAACTTATCTGATAGTCGTATCTACACCATAAAAATGTGAGTTCATGCAGTTATATATTCTTACGTGAATATATGATGCATTTATGTAGTCCGTTGAAGGGTCTTCGTTTAACAAAGGTAACACTACTCGTGAATGGTCATCTGTAGAAAGGAAGAGTAACACACAGAGGCGATGAAAATGTTTGTATTCACGTCACAAGTCCAGTAGTAATTGTAACTTAAAGAGCAACCAAATAGAGCATGTTATAATTGAATGAGCTAAAGCTTTCTTGAAGTAGGTTTTGTCAACCGTAAAACGTTTTTATACTCCACTAGCTTGCTAGGCAAGGTCTATTCAAGTATGCCCCCCTCCCCAATTGGCCAAAACTCTTCCGAATTCATTTTTTATGTGAGCAGTACCAATTTGATAATCAATTGAAACGGGATACCTATAGTAATATAAGTAAAATAATGTACCATTAATCGAAAACTAGGTAAGTACTGTATAAATCTGGTTATGAATCTGAGTTAATTAGTAAACTTACAAGTTAAAATGTTCTTGAATCGGTTTTTACTCTCATTAATCTTCGCTTTAGCGACGGAACACGATGCGAAATTCCCTTGAATGAGCTTCTGTAGAAAAACAGGAAAATAATGTCATGGTCATCGATGGTAACAAGTCAAAACTTTCAAAACTTTCATATGCTTTGTAAAGCACACCTGCACGACAAATAAAGTTACTATGATATTGACGTCTAAATGTTAATAGGTGCTTTTGCTCAGGGAACGGTGATGCGTGGAGCGGGGCCGGTAGCAAGGAAATCTGGCTTTGTATTATCTGACTGAAGGGAATTTGCCCTGCCACTGGTTAACCAAAAAAGCTTACAGAATTGTAACCAACGTTCTTCTTCGTGTATCCCTCACTCTTAGACACAAAACCAGGATGTCGAAATTTAGTCCTAGCCCGGTAAACGTATTCTGTTTTGTAACCCAACAAAAAGAAAAGAATATTTCCATTTCTATTCAGTTTCCACGACAGAAAAATGATAATATGTGTAAAGTATATGTACTATTCCTATCTAACTATATTAATAGAGATACAAGATCAGATATCATGGCATACCGTTTAATTCAGGATTGAAAGATATAGATATATGATATGTTAGAATGTTCATATAGCTTACATTGAATTCAACATAAAATCCGTCTTCATTCAATTTCATTTCTCTGACGTAACTCTGTAAGTCGTGAAGGGAAATGGTTGTATCTGTTCGACATCTTAACTCCTCAACACTCTGTGACCTCTCTTCAATTATGATCATCTCAGAAATTTCTTCCTGTATTTTTCCTGCAGTTCAGAGAAGTATCTTAGGATTATATGAACAACATTTCGATTGAACAATTGATTCTCTGTCGTATAAGTCGTTCATTACGCACGACCGAGTTCGTATAATACATAATCCTAATAATCCCACATCGAGTGAAGGTCTTTGTTTCCATACGTGGATTAGAATTGCAGGAGTGAAACAAGGTCATTCGTGAAGTGATTGATCGTACAGCTGAGAACTTTGCCATGTAATTTAACATGGTTTAAATCGACATGTCATCGATTTATCTCATTTACATATTTGATATCAACGTTTTCGAGTATGATTGACAGTAAATAATTCGGTGTCGTAAGGGTCTGCATGCAAAGTAAGACAGGATGAAGAAACAATGTTTTTTATTATTGTTGACTCTGGTATTTTGTTCTATTTTAAATAAGTCTCTCTTACTTTAAACGTTAATAATTACTTACCGAATTTATAAAGATTTGAACTGGGAATATATTTAAATCACGTATGATATGAGTAATAAACTATTTGTATATTCAACAGACTCTAACATTGCACTCGTATCTAAAGTGAAGAACATCTTATGCGGTGCGATCACCGAACAAATTGTACACATTCTGTTACAAATGATATTCAAATCTTTCAATATGTATAAATCAGACAGTAAGTGATGAAACGCTTACCCGAGTCATCTTTGCTATTATCATTCCTCATTTTCATGTTTTTCTTTCTTTTTATAAAAAACAAAAACATTCTGAAGAGAAACAAAACATAAAACTTCTTTTTTAATATCACGGTAGTTCCATTACAGAAATGCTTACATAGATTAAAGATAACTGAATAATCACTATCAAAATCTGTCTCTATTTGATAGCATCCCGATAGCAAAACATAGGTGAAAATACAATCAATGTCTGTCTAGACGGTTTTATCAAATGTGATTTCGAATGGTGTGTTAAAGATTTAGCTATGTAACATAACATTTATGGAATATATGAAATCACAGGGAATAAAATAGATAATGTATCATTAAAAATTACAAAAATACATCTTTACCTTCTGCTTAGAAGAGCAATCACCAATAAAGCCAGAAACAGAGATGGTATAATCAGAAAGACGTAGGGAAACGTCTTACCAAGAACGACTTGTCTTGTTAACTCTGTAAAGGAACAGTTAAACTATGACTATGATACAGTTTTATAACATTCATAGAAATAACTTCTAATGAATGTAACAGTGTTGGAATTTAAAAGATGTAAGGAAGTCAGCGCTATTTGCCCTATAATCAGTACGATCGAATAACATCAAAGGAAGCAATTCAAACATTGATGACCTGCTTCGTCATTTAAAAGACATACACGACAAGTATGATACAGGAATCGGGAAGATTAGCAACGTAGTGAATAGTAATGAACAATTATATTGTTATCGAGAAGTATTATCGAATTTCTAAATAAATGTAAAATACCTTTGAATTTGGACCAATACAACTTTAGCCATTTAAGATAAAAAAGAAACATCAGTTTACGGTAAAGAATGATAAACGTTTCAGGAGTAACATGTCATGAAATGTCAACTAGGTAGCAACCTACATGGTAAGTCAATGGGATCACGTTACCTATGGTGGTATTGCATTCAATAGTAGTAGGCTGACTGGAACAACCGGCGTAATTTTTCACCGTGATGAAGAACGTATAAGAGGTTCCAGGTTCGAGATTCATAAATGTAAAATCATTCTGTGATTGGTTAAAGGTTCTTGCAGTGGAGGAATTTTCATGTGAACTTTCGTAAAAGATTTCAAATTGATAGGGATCTTTTAAATCACATCCCAAACAGTCATAGTCCCAAGATTCAGGAAGCTGCAACATGAAAGTCAATTTGATTAAATACATCACAGTTTGATTAAAAATTGAAATATTTAATTATCCGGATCTTTCCGGCTGTTTCGATCTGTTTAGATTGTGGCAAAATACATAGAAATCGTATATTCCGAATTCAAATACCAAAGGACACAACAATGTGCACGTTCCCCAAATTGCAGATCTACATCAATGGTTCTAGATGATTTAAATTTGAGAAAACTTTCAATAATTTGTGTATCATTGAGCTTGACATACATCTCATAATGCAAACAATGTGTTTCAACATACAAGTTATTGGCAGCGCATTGCTTTACTATTCAATTAATTTATCACTTTAATCATGCATGTTAAGAAGGTAATCTTGTGCAGACGGCAAAACTCAAATGATTGGTACGTGGCATTGGTCGATACAATTGATTCTAAAACACACAACCATGACCCTCATGATCTTGACCATACACATTTTTATTTCAACATTCCATAAGTCAGACACTTCCAATTGACAGTCGTATTTGATTAATACTTTTACGGACAAGTGTCCGGGCGACCAGCTTTCAGAATGAATGGAATTGTTACAGTAATCAATCAGGAATGTTGATGAAATACCTTCGGAAGTGTGTACCAGTTTAATCACTGCTGCTGTTTTATGTAAACTTACAAGATGTGGCACTATTGCTAGAAGTTGGGGCCTACTAATAAACGCAAAGAACTGCTCAATATCATACTATACCTTTTCATGTGGCTGTAACCATGCATACACCTCATATAACATTTAAGCCGATTTGAGTATTATGTGTAATAGCTGAAGTAAAAAGAATACTACCTGCCAGCTAAGCTTGATAGATGTTTGGTTTACGTCTGAAGTATTCACATCGATTGGTGTATCCGCGACACCTGAAAGAAGGAATTGGTAAAAAAATGATGTATTACTTTTCTTGTTAAGCTTATGGATATACATTATGGTAGCCTACTCACTAAAATAAGAACGATATGGTATTCTACGTAAACGATGAGAAGTACAAGGTATAACTTAACAGCTGATAACTCAATGTAATAAGACTACATAATTGTGCTAATCTTGTAAGCATAATCATCTAAACAAGTTTTAAACATAAGTGATATAACTTCAAATGGATTTAGGATTAACATATGGGTGTTTGCTCCATTCTAATAGTGATTGCTTGTTTATTTTTCTCGGAAAGCGTATTTATTATTAGCTTAATATTACTATATATAAAGTCAACTAGAAGCTCACCAATTGAATCAGTAATGACGTTTTCCATTTTTGTACTCCGGCTTTCGCTTCCAACATTAGTTCTAATAGTCACGGTTACCTCGTACTCTGTGCATTTGCGCAGATTGCTTATAATATGGTGACGTCTACCCTTTTCCGCCACTGAATTCTCTTCCGTAGTTGTGTTTGTCTCTCGATAGCGAACAATGACGTCATAGTCAAGAGTTGGGTCACAATTGATATCTTTAACAGAAACATTGCCAGTCTGCCAAATTAAACAATTTGAAAGACTTTTGATGTTTAGTTGGAATTCGAATTCTGACGACTAACTTTGGTTGCTGTATAATACCTAAACATCAAGCATGACCATCCTTATACAAAGTTTGAGATATATATAATATCTCCCCTTTCTTGAAAATCGTGTTTACAAACAAAGTCAACCCACATATAATAGTGTTTTTATTTTGTTAGTAATAACCGATGGTTTATTTCATGTCTTCAGTTAAAAGGCCAGTTGTTAGGCACGTGTATACACGCATAAGCGCTCACACCCACACACGCGTATTTCACATTCAGAATGACCCCATTGTTTTTTTTTGTTTGTTTCATTTTTCAAATACACGTACCCCTAACATAAAAATTAACCCTGAAGAACGTGGTGATTATTTCACATGATGTCTGATGTCTGCCACTATGATTACAAGTCTTAGATGGAGCTATTTAATTCGTTTACAGACAGAATACGTACCGTCCAAAATACTTCTATTTGTCCCCAATCTGTGTTGTTGATTCTACTAACATTAAAGTCAATATGTGTTGTTGGGTCTGCGTAGGGAGAAAAATGAGGACTATTATTTCTGTCCAATTGAGAATGTTGTTAAAGATTACTGTAGTACGAATGCGCAGGGTAAATGCATTGATTAAATATACCTTTAGAGGTTGTAATTCGATGCTTCACAACTGCAAAAGCGTGCATGAAAGTAATTTAATCATATATAACGATGTACTTGAAATACATTAAAAGCACAAACATCATTGTCCCTCCATTTCACTTTATGGAATAACTTTTTATTATAAAGGAAGAAATCAATTGACCTTCTCATTGTATTTAGCTTATATTTAACGATTCCAAGACCCATCGTCAGTGAGACATAGAGTTGGGGGCGAGATTTTCCTTTACTCATTCATAAATCATTAATAGAATAAACCAAAATAAATAATAATTCATTCACACGATCAAGACCATGTTGGCTCCAAAGTGTTATTTTGTACATTTACAAAACACAAAAACAAAAATAGACAACATCACACGTTCATCAACTGAGTGCCTCCTTCAATACTAGTCGCTATATTTTAAATCTGCACACACTTTGAATTATTATCCATGCAAATGTTGACATTACGAATCTTTAATACCAAACTTAAGGGAACGAGGTTCTCAACCTCCGCCGTCTATTTTTACTCTTCTTAAAAGAGAGTTGTTGGAGCTCTTAAGACTTCTCAGTGAAACACCTGACGACAAAATATAACTGTTACTTACTACAAACAACCACAGACGTAGAGTTTTGGCCAACTGTCTTTTCATCCTGAATTATCGTAATAACAGACACAGAGATTGTGTAATTGTCGATGAGATCCGTGCCAGTGACAGTCAAATAGTTGTCGCTGGTGTCATTGTAGGTCATCTCTTGCTCCTCTGTAAAATCATTGGTCCGTACAAAATGGACTCGATAAGAGACAACTGGGCCGGTACCGTAGTCATATCCAGGTCTCCAATAGTTCCAATAAACTCGGGTCATGCCTTCAACAACAGTAACCAGAGGAGCATCCATCAACGCTGGAAGAGCTTTAAGGGTAGAGGAAGCCCAACTATTTTTTTATTTCATGTGATTGAGAAGCAGTAGATTACGCAACGTGGTAAACTGACATGGAGTACGTTACATTGACAAGGATGACTAGGGCAATGTATCTACGTGGTCACACAGTGATGGAATGGTTTTACCTAATATGAATGTGAATAGAGCAGTTATACAATTATAGCAAATACGCAAGTATATCCATTTCTCTAGGCAGGATGAACATTCTTCTCTTAGCAAACAATGTAACACAATGCTTAAACTCTCGTTATAGTGAAGTTAATTCTAACCATCTTGGCAGTTAGGTCCACCCCAGCCTTCTGCACATCCTCCATTACCACACGAACCCGTCGATCTGTTACAGTTAGCATTGTCAGCACAGTGGCATATGTAGTTACAAAGTATACCGTAGTATCCATCTCGACAAGATTGACTGCTTTTTAGTCCTTCAAAGATTTAGTAATGGGGACAAGAACATTAACATTTGTGTTGCATCTGATCTCGTAATATACTGAATGTATTGGAGAACTTAATATATGGCAATGCTATCATATAAATGGGATTTAAATGTGTGATATCTTATTGATTTCTAACAGATTTGCAATGAAAAGGATGTTAAGTAAATACATTAAGCATTGAGATGAACCACATGGTAAACAAAACTGTACCGTTGTTCAGTTTGCGGAAATGACATTGATTTTGGAACTAACAAAACAGCTGCTGTTAAGAGCACACTATATGATTAAACCCAAGCGCTGCGTTAACATGGTATTGGAGAACTTAATCGAGTTGCTTTCGTTTCACTGTGTAGAGTCAACTATGAAAAAGTTTATTTGTATTACATATACTGTGTTCACCATCAATACCTTTGTTCTCAAACCGAGGGCCAACGGTGTATACTCTTGAAAGACGTAAAGTAGAGTAGTGTTTGCATACATAAATATGTAACTCATATTATATCAATGACGCAAAGAATTCAGACCATTAACATGAAAACGGGTGCGGCCTATTATTTTGATTATTTGAAAATCGATAACTTGCCGAGACTTACTTTGACAACCAGGCCCTTCATAACTTTCGTTGCAAGACGATGAGTTACATCCAAGAACTGCATCATATTGGGTGCTACCGCAATTAGCAGTCATGTTGCAATCGGCACCAAAATATGGATGATTACAAGTAGCTAATAAAACAA
The DNA here is from genome assembly GCA_010014835.2 of Apostichopus leukothele. NCBI lineage: Eukaryota > Metazoa > Echinodermata > Holothuroidea > Aspidochirotida > Stichopodidae > Apostichopus > Apostichopus leukothele. The sequence continues at coordinate 229 of JAAAKB020163111.1, read as the reverse complement.
AGAGATTATCATCAAATATAAACACGAAATCATAGCCTTGTGCGTGTTCTACAAATCGATACATTTTAATTTCTTACTATCTGGCATAAGTAAATACAAGCAAATTGATTTTAGTTTTCGGGAATAAAATTGGTAAATTTTAATGATAAGTTATGTCTAGTAACTAACAGTAAACCACTTACTGTGACATTTTGGGACGGATCCAAACCCTGCTCTACAATGACATCCA
>JAAAKB020163000.1:0-12177 GCA_010014835.2 Apostichopus leukothele | reverse complement strand
CAACATATGTCATGTCTTGCTATGCATCAAGTAGAACATGGAGGACAATGCTGAAAGTGAAGTAATCAGAGGAAGCAAAAACACAAAAAAAACATGTCCTCATCATTGTTACCTTTTGACGTTTGCATAAACTATAAGCTGTAAAGAACACAAACAGGTTAACAGGTGGTTTAAATGACTGCTTTATTTCAAAGCCCATGAGTAGCTGTTGAAGATAAAGTACAAATTTACCTTTCTTGTGATTAAAATTTGAACTTAATTTAAAGTCTTCTTGGGTTTGAACAGTGATTTTTACTTATTTCAAGCATCCACCATCTACATGCAAATTCCAAATGAGCACTGTGTTGCATGATAACATAATTTGTGTTTTTTTTGTTGGACTGTACAGTAATGTTAAAAAGTAACAGTTTGAAACAAAATTGCATGGTTTGACCATGTAATGACAATGATGTACACAAAATTTCAACTACAGTTACTTCACACCTATATGACTTTAAAGTGTTTTACCTTTTTTACTTGAAAGTTGATTCAAGGTGGCATACCCAATATTGGAGTTAATTCCTGTCTGACTACTGATAGAATCATCTATCTGGTATATCCATAACATCCATAGCTATCAATGTGATGTTTCGGCATAGGGACATTCAAAACAATTACAATGTATCATATCTAAAGAAGATTTAAAATAAAATACATTTGGTATGGATTTACACTAAGCAAGGTCACTCAGGAATATTTAAATTTTGGTTCAATCCAAAGCCTTGGGTTTCTTAATTATATGAACCAGGTGAGCCCAAAACATTAGTTCAATTTCTTTTTTAGGGACATGTTTATGTATAACAGCTTGGTTTCAGAATAGTAATGTTAATAGGTAAGTTTGAAACCAAATTGCATGGTTTGAACATTTACTGCCCCATGACATACATAAGATCTTATAGTCTTTGCAATTTAAACTAAAGTCACTTCACACCTTTGCGGCTTTGAAGTGTTTTACCTTTTTGTACTTGAAAGTTGCATCAAGGTGAAATTGGGGTTGATGTCTGTCTGATTACAAATAGAAGCTATACTTGGTTTATATCCATAACATCCATAGCTATCACTGTGATGTGTTTTGGCATAGGGACATTCAAAAAATTAAAATGTACCATATCTAAAGAAGATTTAAAGGTAGTCAGTATTGGCCCCAAATTATAGCTACAATTGCTAGAAGTATTCAAAAAGTACTTTCCTGGAGGACTTTACTCTCTAAGTTGTTCTCAGACGCTTTTATGGAACACACAAGATGACTGGTTGTCCCAGTGGGGAAAATTTCCTCGAAGTTTGTAATTAAAACAGTTTTTAAACAAGAATTTTACAAAAGATGACCATATATGAATATCTAGCATATTTGGGGCCAATACAGTATACCTTTCAAATAGAATAAATTTGGTGCACATTTACACTGAGCAAGGTCATTCAGGTTCGTCAAAGGTCACACCCTGTAAAGTCACTCTAAATACAAAGTGGCATGAAGTTCCCACCAGATCTTATGCTTGGCAAATGACTACCTCTAATGGGTATTCAGGTATATCCATAACATTCCTAGCTATGATGTTCCAGCATAGGGACATTCAAACCAATTACAATATACCATATCAAAGAAGATAAAGAAGACTAAATTTGGTGCGCATTTACACTGAGCAATGTCACTCAGGAATATTGACTATCCTAAATGGGTAAGTGATCACTGTACTGATTAGTGTGGTTGAAGCTTGGCCATTTGGGGTCATAAAAAGTTCAAATGCAAAATATTAAAAGGTCGTAAGTATATCTCGAGGACTGCCTGCTTTACAAAATCTGGAGCAATATCTAAAATATGGTTCAATTCAAAGCCTTGGGTGGTTTAAAGGAAACAGGATAACCGATGTTAGTTCAATGTCCTGGTCATTTTACAAGCACAATTATATTGTCCCAATATTTGCCCAAATAGGATGTTGATAACACCTAGAATATATCAAGAGAAGCAGCAGTGGTTCACACAATGTACATTTCACAAGAACTATACCACAGTGAGTGAGCTGATGGAAAATACGTTGTCATATTTACATGACCAGCAAGAAGTGTCTTCATCCTGGTAATTGTAGTTCATCTTCGGTAACATCATCATCATCACTCACTGCTAATTCACAAACACCAGTAGTACCATGGCCTTCCTTGAAAGACCTGAACTGCTCTACACAAGATTCTTTCAGTGAACGGGAGGAATGTTCCTTCTCTTTGAGTAGTTAAAGGAGACCCTCCTCTCTGAGAGACAATGGTTCTCCCAACTGACATATGGCACTTTGCATAGCCTCAACCTGTGCACCATAACATTTAGTGAAATTATCCATTTCTTTTGATACAATTTGGTTTTCCTCTGAAGCTCTTTCAAAGTGGTTGAGGGCATCGATGGCTCTTCTACAGGACATTCCATTCTCTGTCCGTATACGGACAGAGAATGGTACACGATCTTGAATGTCCTGTAAATAAATAGATTCATGCCTGTTTGAGGGCATTTCGATTCAACGTATATGACATATTTTGATCAATAATAGCACAGCAATTACTTTTGCTGGGATTCAACATGTATCATCCACACTAAATAACAATTGGTAAAGTGGACATATTATATGTGACTTAATTTGAAGTTGAAGAATTTTAGATGGGGCTAAAGCAATAATAACTAAAGCTATTCTCTTAGCAAATACATTCATATATGTTTCTAATTTGAAGAGACTCAACTACGCATTGCATTGGGTATGAAGTGCTAATGTAAAACATACTGTTCAATAAAACGTATACTAAGGTAGTTACCATTTCATGAGAAACACTTAGATGACAATATATGTCACTCATGGGGTCAGCAGCTTAGAAAAGGGAATTGGTTTGTCTGATAAACAGCATTTGTTCAACAGGCTCAGGGAACTTTTCAATGATTGACTGGTTCTTCTCATCTGCCCAGTCACCCTATGAGCAATCGCTTGTCCATCTGTTTCAAGAAGTGAATGGAAAAATGAACTTATAATGTTGCATCTAGTTATAGTCTGGTATACAAAAGGTGTCATATGGTTATTGAATAAACAATTATTATGAAAGAAAACAGGAGATAGTACACAGACTTGCATAGTCAATACATTCCTGTGTGTGAATGAGTTATACCTTCCCATTGATCTCGCTATATAGACATAAAGGCCCTGGATATTTCTCTGAACGTGTTACTTGATTAAAAATATGTGTCATTGTATGCTTAGCTGAGAATACGCAATTACATACATGTATAGCAACCGTAACATAGTGCATTCAATGAAATGGCTGAACAACCCACCACTGTACTTCCTTCAGGTAGATATACTCAACAGCCTGGCTTCTCATTTTTTCCAGCAACCCATTCTTTCTCTTCAGCTGTACTTCATGCATTATACTTATATTGTGGAGAATTGGTGGTCCATCTGTTATTACATTCTTTTTCTCCGTTTTGGCCAATGTTTTTTGAAGTCTGCAGGTGACAAATGTACATCAACATCACAATATAACATACTTAGAATTTTCCCTATGTATTTCTGTATAACACGTCATCATCCTTGGCATCTTCTCTGCATTTTGGCATACATAGTAGCTAGGAGCTGATACTTTGAGATATTTAGGTATATATGTGATGGACGGAGTGTGTCACCATGAGATAATACAGGAGTGATTGCGGAGAAGCATTTTGTGAAAACTCAAAATTGAATGATGCCACAAACTGCAGGTTTCACTTGTCCCTTAATTGAGCTTCATGGAGGCAACAAGCTATGTTTAGATCCAGGCTGTACAATGGCTACATAGTATGGCAAGCCATATGGGACAAACACCGCATAATATATCCTCATATTCATACGAATATGTATGTGAATTAATTCGAATATATACGCGTATATATTACTAGCCAATCACAGGGCTTAAATATATCCTCGTATTAATTTGAATATAAACACGCATTAATTCGAGTATATATCATATAAAATCCAATATATCCTCGTATTAATTTGAATATTATACGTGGATTAATTTGAATATAAAGGCGGAATAATTCAAATATATTGGCAGATTATTTCATCCAATCAGATAAGCAGGACTATATACACATACTAAATCCAATATATCTTTGTATTAATTCAAATTTAAACGTGTATTAATTCAAATATATACACGAATTAAATCAGACAATAACTAGCATGTCTCATAGCTTTCTCAAACGAGTTAAATGAGAGATTACAAAGAACTAGTCTCTATTGACGTACACCCAGGCCAAACGTACTTGATCTAGACTGACAACAGCATGGCTCGTCCAACAAACAAGGAACAGTATTTGAGTGATTTTCGCCCCGAGTTAAACGACTGCTGTAGAATTTTGAACGCAGGTGCATCTGGCGGCACGGGGCAAGTTCCAAATGTTGGGCCTGTTCGCGACATCCTGAACCGAGTGATAAGATTAAACAGATCGTTAATGCTAGGATAGGCGACTCCTCGACACGGAGGAGTACAGGTCGATTGGAGTTCCCCTCACCCAGTTGATAAGACTTGTATCACAACTTGCAACACACATGCAATCTGGTAAATTCATTATATTCCAAGCAAATAGCTAACAAAGGTTTTGTTTTTCACAATGCAGTCAGTCCTGATCCAGAATGAAATATCAAAAGTCTTAGGAAATCTGAATTGTGTAGATATAATGCTTAATTTGCATTTTAAACGACGGTTTGATGTATATTTGTCCATATCTTGAGATCTTAGACTCCAAGAAGAAGAATTTTGGTGTCTTCACTGATGTTTTCAAGCTCTGTGAACACAATCATAGCAACATTGGACATTTGGTTCAAGCCTAATTTGCATAAGTTCAGAATTGCTGCTATATAATTCATATTCCAAGAAGACAAGAGCCAAGACATATAAGTTTGGTGTCCATACACATCTGTACATGTGCTTTGAGCTGTTATAACAATAATAAACAACTTTTTCTTCCAGCTCCAGCCTCATTCACATACATGTAAGTCCAAATCAGCTAGGCAGCTATTTTGAATGACTAATTTTATCCATATAGGCCTACCTGTAACTTGAAATTAGACTTCAGAGATATCCTAACTGCTCTCATCTTGTGATTACAACAATGTTTTTATAGTCAAGGAACAAAATTATCATAATCTCATCAATATGGAGCACTTGGTTCTTGCTTAATTTGCATAGAACTTTATGTAGGCCTACTCCAAGTGATACTAAAGTATTGTAATATTATAACGAGCCCAGGACTTTGGCATGTAATGTTATAAAGGGACTCGCCAGAGAGGGGTATCTTGATGCCGTATTTAACGCTTCTTCAGGAGACGTCTCGAACGGGCTATAGAGGAAAACACTTCTCACAACAACAAGTTGACAAGATAGGATTTGATTATTGATTCGTTATAATTTCTTCTCTGTCGATTCTCTTCTCTAATTAAATAAAATGATTAGTTTGCCGGCAAAATAAAAACAAAACTACAATGATCTGACTTCGTCAATCACGCAACGCGAAGTCACGAACTTGCGGGACCATGCCGCTTTTAGAAAACACTCCACCGAAAATCCCACTGCGCATAGTCAGAAGGCAGCTGATAACCTGCCCATCCTGCATTAACTAACGATATAAAAATCAGTGCATAAAGCACTGATCTGCCCTGATTGGTTGGGAGTTTGGAAGTCCACCCTTTTTATGGAAATTACCCCATACCACGTGAGAAGAGCCTTCTCGAATGTTCCACAAGGCCAGGCCACCAAAACATGATTAAGAAGGCAAACAGTTCATATCAGTAGTCCGAGCGTTCGTTCTAGGCTTCTTCTTTCAGTCATAAGGTAACATTGTGGTATCATAAGGATTTGACCAACGATCTCTATCAAGAAAAAAATCCAAATCACTCTAGTTTGAACATATTTCATGTGTATAGTTCCTCAGAAATGCACTGATCTTAAAATGGCAGTCGGACCAGACGGGATTCCAAATAGGCTCATTAAAGAGTTTGCATGTGAATTCAGTATCCCTTTAACTGACAGTTTCAACACATCCCTAACGGAGGGCGTAGGACCCCAAATTTGGATGGATGCTAATATTGCTCCTATGCCCAAAGAAATGCCGGCAACAATTTCTAGGTTGAGACCCATATCTCTAACATGCCACCTTGCTAAAGTTTGTGAAGGTTTTGTTCAAACTGGGTACGCAATGATATGTCTACATATATCGATCGTAATTGATATGGTAGTATTAAAGGGTCCTCTACTACTCATTGCTTAATTGAATATCTTGATGTTTTCTATCTAGGTACTGGTGACTGACTTTACTAAAGCATATGATTGCGTAGACCATACCTTAGCTATCAAAAGATTGTATGAGTTAGGAGTTAGAGGCGAAGTTGTACCTTGGATAGCTGATTTTCTCACCTCTCGTCAACATGGGAAACACAAACACTATATTGTGGTGTACCACAGGGAACAAAATTGGGACCACTGATATTCGTTGGTATAATAAATAATGCTTTGAAAAGGCTAGTTCCCACTGTTTTAAGTATGTCGTTGATGTGAGCCTGGCGCAGGTTCGACTGGTTACTCAGCCAAGCTAGATTGGTCAGGACGTTCACAATCTTGATATATGGGCAACTAATAATCACCTCAAACTCAATCCATCGAACTGTAAGCTCATGCAAAAATTTTTCTTTTAAAAGGCAGCCTCCTATAATACAAGGCTTATGATTGGCGGTATATAACGAGCTTAAAGTTGTGGTTGAGACCAATCTTCTGGGACTGAGGGTACAGTCGGATCACGGGTCAACAGCATGCATGGTTATACTAAGGGCAGTCGTAGATTATATATGTTTAATTGGGGTTCCCATCGAAGATATGGTGTCGGTTTATAAAGCTTATGTTCGCCCTGTTGTGGAATATGCTACTCCTGTGTGGCATGGCTGCATTACTGCTGTTCACATGGGCGGCGATCAAGGGGAACGGGGGGTGGGGGACATGCCCCCCTAATATTTTAGGTGGGGGATATAGTATCTAATATCCCCCCAATATTTGGTGGCATAGTTTTTTGGTGTGGCTATAAATAAAAATAATGCGTGAGATTATTTATCCAAATCATATTTGGCGGTGGCTAAAACTTCATCCAACACATGCTGCATTAGGTAAATGACTCTTCGTGGTCGTTTTTGTGACCTGTGACCGTATAGCATGTTGTCACTCATGATTATTATCATAATGTCTGTACATATCTTGTGTATGAGTGTAAGTGCGTACAATCATATATATGATCCACATCGATATGGGTACACTAAGATTCCATTTGGCCTGTTTCCTACAAGATTTCTAACTGCAGTGGCGTAGCCAAGGGGGGGGGGCGAAGGCGGAGACCGCCCCCTCGAGCATATTTGTTTGTATTTTTGTTTTATGATATCGAAGTTTTATAGTAGCCGTTATAAGAGGTTTTAATATTGGTACACCAATAAATTAAAGTGTATAAAAAAAATATATATATATTGGTTGTCCATAGATGAAATTGTGTGCAACATTATGGGTAGGTTTTGAAGTGAGTTTATTATTCAAATTCTGAACAAATAATGGGCTTAAAACCTTGAAAAGTGGGGCTGACGGGTATTGGGGGCGTTACGTAAAATTACCTACAAAAGCAATGATCCACAGGAGATGCGATGAGGTCGAACATGATGTGTGACTGGTGACAATCTTGAAAAAGGTTATGAATGAAAAAAAACTATTGGGAAAAACTTGGTTCTCAGGCAAAAGTGTACATCTGGTTGGTCATTTTCAAGCCCGAGAAGTGCCATTTCCGGTGATCTGGGGGCTATCAAAACCAGAAATTTTCTTGTACGCTGCGCGCCAACCAATGGTGGCGCTCCACTTTGATAGTAATTCGCCTGCATCCAATGTCCCCCCCAATATTTGAAACAGATCGCCGCCCCTGCCCTTGGGGTACGCCAAATGTTATCAATGTTGGTTGAGATGATACCTTCTTCATCAACACTTGTCATTAACATACACTACAAAATATATCTATTTAGTGTGAAATAATGAGATGAGGGCTCCATTTAACAAAGCAACTGACCATGCAGAATTTGAAGGGAACAAAATATGCAAGAAATGTCAACTCTGCAATTTCTACTTGATTTCATTGACAAAATCAAAACCAAAGGATTTATTCCGTTGCAGATGTTGACGGATTGTCCATGCTATCCATAGGTATGTTAGATTGACTACTTGATAACCTTCGTTTGCGTAGAATCAGTTCTCCTAAATATTCCTTAAATGCAGGATTGGCCACACACAATAAGGAACATTAAGATGCCTTGAATTGAGATGAAGAAACAGTAGAGATAATCAAATTCCAGAGTTTTGGTATTGACAGCAGCAAAAAATCTGAAAATCCAAGACAGACCGAGTACGAACCAGAAGAGAATCATGTGGCGGCCTCGCTTGATGATTTCTCTATGCTTGGCATTTTCAGCTGTTTTACTGACCATGAGAGGGCAGCAGAGAATTTTACGAATCACCCAGATGAAGATGATGAAATTAAACACAAACTTGGCACCCACTTCTGTCAGAAAACCAAAGTAGAGTGCATAACCAGGATGGATGAAGCAGCTTTGGTGAGGGAATCATAGATTTAAAGCAAAAAGAAGCAAAACAAAAATAATAACAAGGCCAGATATTTTAGTGCAACTAGGCACTAGTATGGGGTAATTAAGAACTAATTATCGAATATTTATCATACATAACACTTATAATATCAATATGTCGATGTCAATATGTATCATAACAGAAAGGTTTCAGCAACCTGTGGCATAAAATGGATTTTGTTCACGTTTGTCATAATTTGGAATAATACATCACAATCAGGAAAATACATTCTTTCACCAGTTCTTTCTATTTTGACAAAATTAGTAATGCCACGTATCCCAACCCCAATACCCTCCTCCACTGTCACCACAACCATGTGACTATTGATCCAACACCCTTCCTGAATTGGGAATGATTGAGGCTTTTGCTAGTAAATTTAATTGTGTCGGTCATTGCATGCTAATTAAAAGGGGACAAAAAAGCTTTAAATAACCTCCTCCTCTTGAATCAAATCTAAGATAAAGAACTGGTAGCAAAGAGCACCCTCGGTATAAACCATCACTATAGCCATGTGGCTTACACCTAACCTTCGTAATAGAAAGAAGAGAGAGGCTGAAAAAGTCAAAATGTCTGAGGCTTACTAGCTCGCAGATTGGAAATCAGTGCTATTGTCGAGGAACACCACAAGAAGAGCACAAGCAGCCGGTAATCCTGATGGTAACAACAAACCAGAATGCAAAAATGCATTGTGGATTTAATGATGTAACATTAGCAGTTTTCTTCATGAATCTAACGTAATGTATATTAAGGGTGTACATGTTTAGAAGGGTTTGACGATTTGACCTCTTATGACCCCAAAAGACCTTTGACCTCCACCAAAAACAATAGGCTTCTTTACTCAATGTGGTAAATCTACACACTAAATTAGAGGTCGGCCCCAAGCTTCCAGTATTGAGATATCGTCATTACAAGGATTTCACAATTTGACCCTTGCCCTCCACCAAAGCAATAGGCTTCTTTTACACAATGCGGTACTCCCTACACAGCAAATACAAGGTCTGCCCATGATTTCCTTCTTGAGATATCGTGTTTACGAGGTTTTTTACAATTTGACCCCTGGTAACCCCAAATAACCTGTGACCTCCACCCAAAACAATACACTTATTGTACTGAATGTTGTACTTCTACACGCTAAATATGAAATCTGCCCATGCTTCCCATCTTGAGATATCGTGTTTACAAGGTTTTCACAATTTCACCCCTGGTGACCCCCCATGACCTTTGACCTCCACCAAAAGCGATAGGCTTCTTGTACTCAATTGTGGTACTCCTACACATTAAATATAAAATTAGTCTGACCTTCCTTTCTTGATATATCGTGTTTACAAGCTGGGCGTCACAAACGCATTCACATACACACGCACGCATACGCCATCATGAATGCAAAGGTTACGATTATCCTCGAAACCAAAAACAGTCAGAAATATGATGATATTCAAAACAATATTGCATTATTTAATTGCATAACAAGTTTCCTTTGAGTGACTAAAAAAAATGGACCACAAGTCGAAGTATGAAATATTGTCAATCTTTATTGTTGGGTAGTACTCTATGGACCATCCTCCATTACCTATTCAAAGTAATCGCCCATTTGATACCGTCATTGGAATTCTGTCGGAATCCGTGTATAATTCCATCCCATTAATAAGTTATAATTATCCCCAAAACCTCACTTACCATAGGCTAGTAGACAAGCTATTGGTATAAAGTGTCGAACGGTGCTCCTTTCAGCTTTGAGGAATAAATAGTACATGTTCATAGCTTCTGTGGACATCCAAGCCAAAGTAGCAAGACAAAAGAAATGAATGAACACTGAGGCTACCGTACACTGGATCTCCTTCCCCACTGCTAGAGGGCTCAGTAAGAAGGCAATGTAGAATCCCAGGAGAGATAGACAAAGGTTGATGTGGATATGAGTCGGCTGCTTCGACCTAAAAGATCTAAAATAAAATTAGTATAAAATTACATAAAATATTAAAGATAATCTTTTACAGTTAACAAAGACCTTCAGTGATTTCCTGCTACTACAGTACTTTTGATGTAGTGATCAACACTCAAATGAAATCACCTTTCCATCCTATTACAGGGCTTTGCACAATGTAAATAGCTTTGAAGCTATTTGAATCCCAGTCGAAGAGACTCTTGAGATGATGATATACAGTTACAGTCGCAAAGTAAGGTGACTGGGGTTACGGCAGGTCAAGTTGCTTAGTTTTGTGCCCAGGCTCTATCTGGGGTGACATTTGTACGATGTATGAAGTATATACAACATCGAATTTCAATAGAGAAAGACACAGATCTTTATAAATATTAACATATTACATTAATTTACATTAAAAAACACATGAAGACAATCATCTATGATGATATGATGGCATTCGTAACATATTACAGCAACAATTAAACTAACGATATTGGTCTGAGCCAATATTGTAAGATGGCGAAAGAAGTAGCGCTAAATTGGGGATGTGATGCTTAAGAACGTCATTGATGATAGACTTTATGTGCTCAGTAACTTACTTTAAGGAGACAAAGATTATCAGACATCCTACCAGAGCTAATCCCGAGATTATCGATCCAATCAAAGTAATATAGTATAGAGTAATTTGAGCCTCCACGGGTCCCTTACGAACTCTCTGTTGAACAAGAGAAAATATGAACGGATTTACTCAAAGTAAGCAGGTTGCCTCATGTACCTCGTATTGTTGTACAGTTTATATTTACTTACTTCACATGTGATTGCATGTATGGTTTTCCAAGAAATGTTGAAAAAAACAACCTATGCATGTTCCATGTGAGAACCATCATGTGTTTCCTTTTTAACATCGATTATGCAGTCATACGCAGTAGGCATATATCACACATGTCTGACATCACTGGTGCGGATGACCTTTCACCTTTAAATAATGCGATGAACTTGTGATGATTTCAACACTATTTCCAAGTTAAGCTACGCTGTCGGTAACGTCAGTTACATCATTCATTTCGCTTGATTATATTATATCAAATTAGGGTATAAAAGAAGTAGTTTTAAGATGGTTATATTGAAAATTTGCTGTAAAACCCAGAGTAGGAACAAACTTGTTTGCATATTCCATGGCATATTAAAAATATAAAACAATAAGTAAAGACAAAGAGCGTATCGTATGAAATATTCATATATGAATACGGCCCTGCTATTGGATCAATTGATGAATTTTATTGTTGAGTCCTTAGCTCAAGAAAAAACTCGGAGGCATTATTGGAGATCTGTTGTTCTTTAATGTGCATCAACTTTGACAGCGCTTAACTGAAGAGAGTAAAAAATGAAACCAAAAGACCTAGAAATCAAATCGCTACTGAATCTCTCAATGCACTACCCCTTTAACTCTAGAGAACTTCCAAACTTCCAAGCAACTGCATAGACCTGACATAACATAAACCATGTAACAACATCCCTGAATAAAATGCATTGTGAAATAGATC
>JAAAKB020162890.1:0-12180 GCA_010014835.2 Apostichopus leukothele | reverse complement strand
TTCAATTTTGTTTACACATCTTTCCGAATATCTCTCAATCTTTTTTCCTTTTAATTTTCCCTTTTTCTTAATTAAAAGAAACCGCTTCATTCACCCCCCCCCCCCCCAACTTTTTTATATTTATTTATTTTTATAGCACTTTGACCATTTCGAAGAGCATTGTATGCTGGGATAGTCATTCAAGTTTATGATATATGTTGTTGTTTTAGTGCATGGTGACAGTCTGTTCACCTCACATCATCATTCGAGGACGATCTCCAGATCTGCTCAGGTTCCTCTCTGGACGTTTGTCACCCTACGGTCCTAGCCTCATTAATTCAAGTCATGCACCGTTCGAGAGATTACCCAAGTAAAACCAGATACCCCTCCAGACAGTAACTTTGATGGAATTTGCAATAGGCGACTGGAATGTCTTTCCCAAACCAATTATTATTCATGGCTTTTACTTTTTCGCATGTTAATAAGACCAACATACTGTATGGTCTAGAACCCTACTGTAGAATATATACAGGTGCATGCAGGATATGACTTGGTTGAATTCTCTCATTAATTTACATTTCTATTCAAAAACGATTTATTACGTGGTGGTGCATATATATCAAAGTTGAGATCTGTCTATAAATGCCGACCATGTTTTCAGCTTTTTGTGTTAATATAAATTTTAATTTGTCAAATCATGAATTGCCAACAAAACAGATAAACACGTAAATTAAATTAAATATATACTGTACATATACATGTACTTGTAAGCTTTTAGGTACTTGAGAGTTTTTTTCAGGTAAATTTGTCAACACAATACAGAACAAGAAATCCAAGGTTTATCTAACTCACAAGTCACATACAAATAAGCAAAAGCAAAAAAAAAATAAAAACATAATTAACATGCCCCTCTTGCCCGATAAGTTAAAGAGAATTTAGGGAAAGATATAGTGTAAATAACTATAACCATTTCACAGTGTTATTGCATGCATGAAGCAGATGGTCCCAATATATCCCACTGCAAAGTGTGTGTGTGTCTGAGACTAACAGACAAAGTTCAGCTAATTGGTAACATCACTTACTGTGTTTTGAAACTATGGAAACTATAGGTACAAAACCTATCCTACGATTGGGACTACTGGAGTAATTTAGTAAGGGAAGTTGCTAGGGTCTTGTGATTATTTTAAGAGATCTATGTTGCATGGATAAAATTTTCCAAAACATGTCGTTGTTTTTGACCACCGATTTTTCCAACTATTGAAGATTCAAGCAAATTATTGGTGTGGGGGAAGGGGTGGGGGGAGGATGAGACACTCCCACACCCCCCCTATAGCTATGTCCCTGAATGTCTTACTTACTTTTTGTTCATAACTCGAATTGAAACCTGACTGTACATTAAATGCTAGAGAGATTGCAGTTGCGATAATAATACACGAAGTGATTGAAAATCTTAAGCTTTATTAAGAGCAATGAAAGAGCGATACTTGCGCAAAAGGCTGGCAATTACGGAAGGGAGATGGCCATACATACATACAGACAATTGCCAGATGCTAGAGCGAGGTTAATACGGTAATGCATAGGTTATATGAGGTGAGGGAGTATGTGCTGTGAATTGCAGTTGCTGTATAAACCAATATAGCAATAATTTTTCCTAACACAATCCAAAATACTGCTCTCAGTACAATATGTGTATTATATGCACGTGCACCCTTCAGAACTACTGTATGCCCGAAGTGAAATTGTAATTCCAGATGGCTGTTTGATCATTTTCCGAGCTGTTATCAAAGTGCTGTCAAAGAACACACACACTTGTAGAGATATATAATATGCTGTCTATATTGTATAGACGCATTGTGTGATGTCAATTATAGCTATCACGGTACTGGCACTCTCCACACTTGTCCATTTATGGAACAAACACTCAAACCATTTACCAGTAAACTTTTTATTGAAAGTGACCAAATTTGCTATATTTCACTAATATAATGGCATTGCTTTTTGACAAATGAATATCTACTGTATAGATAATGAAATTTTACCTAAGTTCCTTTTTTTGGAAACATCTGATATCATTGTTGTTATGGTAACAAGACTGATCATCCAGGATTCTTTATAAATGTCTCATAATTTTATTTTATTTATCACTTTTCTACCCATTTTATTAGTTTTCTTTCCTTTTATAAATATCCCCAGTGCCGAGGGGAAGCCAAATGATATATATGAAACAGAAGGTGCTAATACAATCATCGAACCTAACCATATTGTTTTGACAAAGATCTTATTAATTGGGTGATAAAAGCATTAAAGCAAGATTCTTCTCTTCAATTATGAAGTGCATTAGATGTTACTTGATACTCAACACATGTACATGTTATACAAAATTATTTATTAAGGCAATAAAATATCAACAAATTTATAAAAGCGGTATTTTTATTATGAGCGAATGTAAGGTTGTATGAAAAAAGAGAAATGATGTATATACAGCTGTACAAAGGCAGCTTCACTACACCTCTTTCAACTGTGTAGAGAAAAATTGTGTGTAATTGTGGTAATATTATATTCTTACCATATTTTTATTATTTTTTTTTAAACAAAAAGTGGAAAGTAATGAAAAATTTAGACATTTTCTAGTGCCTAATTTAACATTCCTCAATGTCAAGGAGTTATCTGGATGGTCAAATCCTCTAGCCAAAAAAAAAAAAAAAAAAAAAGTTTGAAAACTTCTAGCAATTTCAAGCACTGTTAAGCTTTAAGTGCAGATACTCTGCCCGAGCCTCCCGCTGTGAACTTAACTTCATGAAATTTACCGAGAGCCATTTTTCAGAAAGGTAATCTCAGACAATGACATTTATCCTTGGATGGATATCCCTAAAGAACTTAACGTAAGATACATGTTTCTTTCTCCTTAAAAGACTCTGTCTTATTTAAATGTTCACATTTTTAAGACATATCTTGGGGCACTGATTTAAACATTAATATTTAAAAGAACAAACCAACTTTATGACAATCTGCATTTTTGGGTCCTGATTAATCTTCTCAATTTATTTAAATTACAACTCCTTCTTGCAAAATTTGTATGCTTCAATAAACTTCTAGAAATATATCCAACCAATTTTTGGTCCATTGATGACAATTCCATTAATGATTTGGAAGATTCTATGTCAGTAAATAAATCCCATCTCCATCTTAGTAAATTGCTTTCTTTCTCTCGCAATCTCTCCTTCTTAATGTTGTGGTACAATGGGGATTTACATACGTATACTCATAGGAAGGTTGATTTGATTGATATGTTACGCACTAATTGTGCCTCCAAGCATTGAAACATGTGGTATAAAGTTGTTGTCTTTGTTTCATGCATGGCATATTGCTATTATTTTTCAAAACAAATTCAAGATATCAAACAATCCAGCTAGGCAATACTAAATCTTATCATCATAGTCATGTATGTTTTGTAATATTTATGTTAAGTGCGTACGTAATTCCTACAGCTACAAGACGTGCATACATTTCTTTTTGTTTTTTTAATTTTTTTTTTATCTCGTTTAGCTTCATGAGGAGGGAGGAGGGAGGGGTTGGGGGAGAAGGGACGGATGGGGGTGGCGGAATTGGAGAGTTACGACACACTTCTCATATAGTCTAGGAGAGTTAGCTCAGTGGTTAACGCCGGTGCCTTTCAATCACAAGGTCCCCGGTTCGAGTCACTCCCAGATTTAAGTATGTCGTCCAGTTACAGAGTTGTTGACAATTAACAATTCATAATCATGGATGTTAAATATGAATGTAAGAGACTGACTTTGGTCAGCTTGCGGCTTTGATAAGCGTGTTTCTGCTTGCAGGAGGATCTAAAATACATAGTCAAAAGTAGGTTTCATTGTGTAAAGACACAGTTGTTACAGTAGGTATACATATATGCATTAACTAGAAAAATACATGGTTACAAAATCACACCCCCAGTCTATGTATAGTGTTTTAGTGGCAAATGATGCCTGTGCCCATATTGAGGAAATAATACAGCAGAGATCAATTTCACGTATCATTTGGTCTCTATCAATATTTGATAGGTGGGCCGAACCTGTCCCACATCGTGAATGTTTTGTAGTGGTTCGAAAATGGTTGAGTATTGTTTTAACTTCTGATTAGGAGGAAAAGTATAGACAAAGAGGATATATATAGTAGTGCGTTATAGTGACCATCAATATTAAGTGCAGTTTTTTCTGTCTGTAGGTGCATATATACGTTTTAATGACATGCTCAGCATTACAAGTTCATTACTTAAATTTGCTTCTCTTTCATGTTTTTATGAATGTTTTTCATTTTCAGCTATTTCATGCACGATTACTGCCAACTCTAATTTTAATCAATCACATTAAATTAAAAAAGCATTAATCTAACTTGATAGTACAGTAAATGCAAGCTCACTAGGGTCATTCAGCAGGCTGAGCACGCAACATTTTGGAATTAATCTCATCGTTAAAATGATATGATTAATTTACCGTCTTAATTTTATCTCGCGACTGACATTTTAATCTTCCGAGAAGGGTATAGGAACATTAATTAAAAACTCAGCGATCAATTTTCATGCAATTAGTTTGACGAAGCACAGGTTCAACTGTAGCAGTATACAAAGATAGTTACTTTATACTGCGTGCAGCTCCCTGTATGTATGTAGCTTCACTTGTAGACTTGTACACTACAGGCTCTGTGTAGTACATCAAGGTATGGACATTAATTATTTATACCTTATTAATATCCACAACATGGTGTGTGTATGTAGTAAATAAAATCATTGATGATGCTTGCAGTACCTAGCTGCCTCATCACTGTAGGCCTTTCCAATATGAAGATTGGGAAGAAAAACCAAGATGATCAACCAGGAAGAGGGTAAATTAATGGGGCCCAGTGCTGATATGTTACTAGCTATTGCAAGCTTGGTAGATCAGAGTGCATATGTGCAGATGAGACAGGTAAGGGAAGCGTGCGGTAAACCTTGTATAGAGTTGAAATTTTGAACCCTGCGATCTGCATGGGTCTGATGTGTAGAGCAAATACAGATCAGACCAGATCAGACAGATTAGATCAGATAAGATTTGAATCTGGCGATAGGTTAGGATTGAGGGAGGACCAGAGCAAGCACTCTGTCTTAAATTTGAGCTTGCTTGAAATAACTGTGGACATTATAAATAGCAGGCATTACTACTAGCAGGCATTGATAATAGCAGGCATTGATATAGGTGTACGTGCTACAGATCACATAGCCTTATGGTCTCCAATTTAATGTTGTAAACAAATCTCAGCACACAGTCCAATGTAAGACGCATTGAAGACTCCAATATCAGTCGAACTTGTTAATGTTGAAGCTAGCTGTGAACACAGTACCTGTGAAGTGATACGTAATGTCAATTTTCATTAGCCAAAGTCAGATCGATGGGTCTCGCGTTATGTTCAAAACATTACCTTCCTTTGGACCAGAATGATGTGTACAGTTAATTTAATACAATTTATCCAACTGGTGCAAACTTTACAGCCTTAATTTAAAGGTTTTTTGCATATAATTCGAGCAAGGTTCAAAATTGTGATGCATTTCCCAAACACAGATGAATAATAATAATAAATGAGACTTATATAGCACCAAATCAGTAGACAAAAGTCACTGCTCAAGGCACTTTACAAAGAAAGCAAATTAATTAACAAAAGATCAAGTGAAAAAATGGGTCTTAAGTAAACTTTTGAAAGTAGAAAGTTTTAGGGAAGAAGTTATTGTTTAAGGTATCTAATTTGTTTTTGGTTAGAACAGGATTTGAAATAAAGTAGGTAAAGCCATATGTAGCTTTCATTCATCTAAGAACAATTGTTTTTGGAATGGGCTGGTGTCTGCTGATTGGCTGAAATAAGCTCCATTTTGGTAAAGGAAATTTTCCGTGACTTTCACAGGCCATATATACTGTGTTCCACACAGGGTTACTGATCCGGATGTCAGATCATTTTGGCATAGGATACTGTATATCAATTGCCCTGTCCTTATCAATGACTTTTTACTTGCTTGGCATTCTCATGTTACAAATATATATCTTTGCAGATGTCAGGAGAATAAGAAATCTCTGGTATTCTGGTTAGGTCTTCAAGAAACTTAAACTTGTTATTGGAACTGAGAGAAAAAAACTGTATAGCATTTAGGAGTGTAAAGCTGAAACAAAAAAGTCGTTGCTGTCCTAGCAGAGCTCAGGGTACAGAGATATGTATCAGTCACTGTTGCCATGGCAGCTACTTCAACCAATCAGAACGCGGACTTTTTTTTCTCCCGTTTCAACGACCAATAGCACACCGCTTGACTTTCTCCATGAAGCGAACATGAAAAAAAAATGATTTGATCATATAAATGGTTATAAACAAGTAATACCTTATACAGATTGTCTTCTAGAGTCTAACTTCACTAGTTGTTATCAAGGTTGGATGCATATAATGATTTAGCAAGACATTTCAGCATGAAACCAGTGACTGTTTTTTCAAAGAGAATTCAAATATATACTGTAAAAAGAAAAGCCATGAAAATGTTTAGATTGCTTCCCTGGTGTTCTCGTGCTGCGATTAAACAACAGGGTAGGATATTTACATTGCTGCTGCTAAGAGATTAGCGCAGGTGTCATTCATGGATTATTATTCATCTGCTGAACTTGGGGGTTTTCCCTTCTTGTTTTCTTCTTCAAAAAATGCTGAGAGGCTGTCTAGATAAACTGCACTCTCTCTCTCTGAAAATGAATGGTGAAATGTCTGTTTGTGATTGCTGCAGCCTGTTGGGGTTTCTCTCAAAAAGCCTGACAGTGAACATGTAAATAATTCCCTGTGATAGCTATCTTTGATGAGGTCAGGTCTAAGGCTACTTGGATCCTCTCTCTTTATCTGTGATGGAAAATATCAAGGAAAGCAAAATGAACACTTTAATCATTGCTTCATAGATGCCAAGTAAGTATTAAGACCAGAGAGGTAGCAGATCTATTTGATTGAAAGGAATCCCAAGGGTAGAAAGATTGAGTGAGTGGGTGTTCCCCAGGAGTGAAAATTTCTATGAAGAAAAACACCTAGGTTTATAACCTCCTGAAAATTGGGAGGGAGTGAGTGTGTGGGTCGGTGAAGTCCCAGTTAATGGTAATTCCAAATCTAGTTAGGTTTTATAGTCAGATGGGAAAGTGCATAACTGGTGTGGAGACATGTACAAAGTGTCGTCCCTCGTAAATACCCAAGCCAGCCAGTGTGGGGAAATTGTCTCGCATCTAGCCAAAGTCTACCTTGAGTGTGAGATGCATGTGATTAAACACACTTTCTCATTAAGCTGCACCCCCAGGTATATATGTCAGGACAGGATGAAAGTTCCCAAATCTAAAGTCCCACTTTATGTGGGCGGACTCCAGAGTAAATAGCGGTTACATGTTGCCCAACTGAAATGGGGGTCAGGGGCTACAACCCTGGGGTCTGGGCTCCATTCGGTGGTCAGGGCAAATATGGGATAGAGATAAAATGTATTCTAATTTTCATAATACCATTACGTTAAAATAATTTAAAAAAGGAGGTCTTCTTGGTCTGGTGGCAATTGTCCTTGGTGTCTGATCTGACTCTTGAACCTCACCCCCTCCCTCCTTCCCCCTCCCACCACACCCCATCCCCCCTCTCTGGCTAAACATCATTTTATGGGCAGATCCCAGTTGTTTTCACTCCACCATAGAAAATCCACTTTTTGAGAAATCTGTTTCAGTAACAAGGTTTTTCAACGTTTCAAATTTTTTTATATATTTTTTTTTACTTTATTGTTTTACCTTTCCAGCTTCACCAAACATTTGTAGAATTAAGTTTAAACATTTGAAGAATTAAGATTAAACATTTGAAGAATTAAGTTTAAACATTTGAAGAATTAAGTTTAAACATTTGAAGAATTAAGTTTTACAGTATATATATAGTAAACTAGAGCAAATCCACACTTTGCACTCTCATCGCAGACTATATATATACTCATCAAGATAAACTTGTGCCTTAATGAACCGATCATGATCTCCTTTGTTATGCAAATTGATTTTGCTGATTTCACCTTTGAAGCACAATGTCTGTTACTTTTCTCAAGTCGATTGTGTCAACAAGGTTGTTTTGATTCCTGATTTAATTTATGGATGAATGGTCATAAATCAAATATGGTGAACTGTTTCCTGTTAACTCGTCCAGGTGTTGTTCTCCTGGCAGCGAGCCATAACACACAGTATATGTAATAAACTCAACTCATTCAATTACCTTTACACAGGAACACCCATTTCTTTCAGTCAATGGCGCTTTATCTGTCTGTCTGTCTGTCTGGCTCACAAGTTGTCTGTATCACAGAAAAACAAGTCCTAACTTTATTAATAATGATGTTTTCTTTTAGACTCACTAATCCACAATTTTTCTTGATAATCTTTTTAACATCCCTCAGTGGATTCACATTGATTGTCCAGTTGCAACAGATTATTACCATTATTTGCGGGTTAATGTAGCACAATAATATATTACTGCGTTTAAGAGTATTAAGCATCGAAAAACGGTCGAGTTGAAAATGCGAACGATTCCCCCCCCCCCCTTTTTTTTTAACAAACTGTTGTCAAAGTCAAGAGGCGAGTAAAAAATGAAAGCAAAAATGTTGTCCGATTTGCGAAACAGAGCTGCTGTGGGTGTATAAAATGTAGATCTAAAATGTCAGACTCTTGAGTTTAACTTTATTAATTTAGTCCAAGATAGAAACTTTCAAATATAATTTGTGCTCTATGCTTATATTTGTGTGCAAATTGATGAAGTTTACGCCTAATTTTCAACTTTCCTGTTGCACTAACATTGGTGTACTAGACTAGCAGAGTGCTGAATTTCAGTGATAAAACTATCTTCCTTACAACAATAGTCCAGAGATTTTTCATATAATGACAGATAAAGTGATAATGATCCTGCTTCCAATCCACCCCCCCCCCCCAAAAAAAAACTCTCCTAGCCATCACAGTATAACAATATTTCAGAATATTTTCCTATACATATAGCACTGTTAGTAATTATGGATTATTGTGACTTAATTGTTACCTATATACATAAATGTAGCACTGTTAGTAAATATGTAGTATAGTGACTTGTTACCTTTATACATAAATATAGCACGGTTAGTAAATATGTAGTATTGTGACTTGTTACCTATATACATAAATATAGCACTGTTAGTAAATATGTAGTATAGTGACTTGTTACCTATATACATAAATATAGCACTGTTAGTAAATATGTAGTATTGTGACTTGTTACCTATATACATAAATATAGCACTGTTAGTAAATATGTAGTATTGTGACTTGTTACCTATATAAATATAGCACTGTTAGTAAATATGTAGTATAGTGACTTGTTACCTATATATATACATAAATATAGCACTGTTAGTAATTATTCATTTTTATCACAAATACTTAAATTATATTCAATAATAGAACCTTTCTTATACTTTAAGAGATATATTAGTTATAAAAACTTTAGCACAGAGTATCATATTTAAATCAGTACAGATATGTAATTGATATTGGTTTATCTCTGCCTATAAAGAGTAAATATAGTTTGTTGCGGTATTTATGGTCCTTGCCATTACTTGACAGTACCGTACAAACCACATCAGATTTTTGGGGCTCTGTTTTTTTTCTTTTCTTCTTCCTTCAAATATCTTTCTCTTCCCTAAAAAAAAAAAATGTATACCTTTCTTGGATCCTCATTTACTGTCTTGGGAAAAAAAAAACTTGTGAGGTTATAGCATAAAACTTGGAGTACTTTTGAGAACCTCTCAGCAACTCAGGCAAGTTCCAACCTTTCTGCAGATACGGAGTGAAATCTCAACAACGATCGATGGATTATTGAGGTCTGACCAGTTTTCTGTTTTGTGACATGTTTTTAGCTCATTGTTCAATCCCAGACAACCTTCGGGTTTCTTAAACCTGATTTAATAGCGTCTCACTTTTTCACAGCGAATAATGCTCGTTTTTGCAAGAAATGTCTAAGTATGATCAGTCATGTCTGAACTGCAACGGTGACTATAACAACCATCTACAAAAGCATTTAGCCTTCTTTTTTTTTTATTATTCTTCTATTTTTAATATTTCTAATTTACTTATCAGATCAGTCGTCAGCAAAGTCATTTTAGAAAATTACTTTATCGATTTGAGAACAATTTAAATTTGGAGGCTTTATTCGTGGTGATCTTTTACAAAAAGAAGGTCTTGTACTGAAAATGTAATTGTGAAAAAACATTTTTGTGTGAAATATAATATTCGCATTCAATGCTTCAAAGTTTTCTCAAAAAAGAAAATAAAAGTGGGGGAGGGAGGGCGGATTTGGTATGGAAACTAAATCTTGACTGATGGAAATTTTTTTTTTTTCAAAGTCGCACTTCAAAAAGCAAAATTAAGAAATTGAAAAAAAAGAAGACAGTTACCTTCAATTACTGATACATTCTGATATTAACTATGATCTTTTCTGTAGAACAGAACATTTATGAATTATTAAAAACTGGGTTCTGATTCACCTTGGCAACCCCAGAGGAGGCCGATATTAGGGAATCTAAACACAGGATATATATACTGTAAGAAGACCACATGTTAGACACTTCAAACTTGAAGATAGCAGCAATACAACATATGATTTAACCTGGTATATATATTACATATCTACATTACATTACAAGTGTCTTTTTGTTGACTATTTTAAATGAAATGACACTAAGCAAGCTTTTGACTTACTTCGTTATAGGATTTTGAGATCAGCTCACGCCATGGGAATGTGGTAATTAATTCAGCTTTTCAAAGCAGCATCATTATGGGAACAGTAGTTATTCAAGCTTCATGCTAAGATTTTGCATTGCCATGACGATCCTTCATTTTGTTTTTGAATTCAAGGTTTGGAGCTTTTGAATTGTATCCGTTCTCATTGGTTGTTTCTTGCATTCTTGCATGAATAATAAGAGCTGCTCATTTGTTGTTTCTTAACTTACATGAATGTAGACAATTAACTTGGCGTCACCGTTGTATTAATTACCAGGTAACATTGTATGGTATGTTTATTCCGTTTGTGTCACACCAATCTGTTATTTAATTTTGTCAGTTTATACATGTACCCGCTCATTCTATTTCACGTAAACAGACTGTAAATTGGTCGTGAGAGAAAAACAGGTTCCTGGTCGATGGAAAAAAAAAATAGAAAGAAAAATTCACCATTGGGGAAGTTTGATTTTAATACTGCAATGAAAGAATGGAATGTTCGATTTGGATCCTTTCAAAATTGTAATAGTTGACAAGAATGCAATTGTTGTTGCTTTATGTATTGTCAGCAGACGTGTAAATGGAACATTGTTCAAAACCAAAGCGGATCTTGTCTAAAACGTCACACAAATTCAAAGGAGGGTATGCCGTTGCCAAAAACTTTACACTTGGTTGCTTTGATAAGACGTGAGCTGTTCAACCTTTTACATAGCTTGACATTTAACAAAAGATGCAATCTAACAGTGGGGAGATCACCCTGTTACACGCTAAGTATTCACTTCCTGTAGTGATTGACAGGTGGAGACAACTGATTCCCATCAATGTCATTCTCATGTCACGTACATTTAACGACAAACATTTAACGGTCAACCCGATCGAGGCCAACCGTACCTTTCGAACCCGAAACGCTTCTGTACAATCGTGTCTCTACCATTTGTTTGAATGTTGGTGTTGGTACAATTAGTCAAAATGTCACTTCCATGGTTCACCCGGGCCTAGCCAAACTCACCAAATATTGCATTGTAGTCTAGCCTATCTATCACTGGCACTATACATATAGGCTACCAAAATCTCCCGGCCGAAAAAAACTTAAAGAAGGATTACCTTTGTTACAACTCACCGTAGCTAATTTGTTATATGTGGCATAGTCCAATGTTTGGACTAGTGTTAGTAACTACACTATACAAGCTCATACATTCAATACTGAACGTAATTGGCAGAACTATTGGCCTGATTGTGCCAACCTTTGACCTTCTGCAACGTTCCGTATTTGAAATGAAGGGAGAGGCCTACGCGCATGTGCAAATATCATCGTGTTGTCCACAGAATAGGGAAAAACAAGTAAAAATGTCAGCATTAGACCGATTGTAAAAGATTCATCTTCAAAATTCCATTCTGGGGAATC
>JAAAKB020162670.1:0-12184 GCA_010014835.2 Apostichopus leukothele | reverse complement strand
ATTCTTTCAGTATTCTTTCAACAAGAGTTCAACAAGAAAGAGGACAAATTTCTTCATGATTGTATTGCTGTTAAACGTATGATTCTGAAATTAGGAGTCCCAGTCTAGTTTTGTTCAGTGCAGGGGTTCACAAAAGAGAGTAATCCTGTTCACTTGTTCACTGGTATTACCAGATTGCATAGCTAATAATACATTTGTTCATTTGAAATCAGTGTTTGCTGGCGATGAGATATGCAACTCTGTGGATTACCCTCTTGTTTAAAAGTGTAATGAATTTCTAGCTTTGTTAAAGGAATAACGAAGGCAGGGATCAAAGACAATTTATATTATTACGCCCAAAATATGCCCAATTTTAAAAGCGAGCGTATTTAGTCCAACAGAGAGCGTTTAACATTAAAATCGAATTTTAGATAGTTTTGAGGTTACTGAATAATACTTTTAAAAGTGATACAATCATTGTGAAATTTTCCTCTTATGTTGTCCATTTTGTACTAAGTTTTAACAAAAGAAAGATTACCACTCCTTGTCAATCAGTGAAATTCTAACCCCACGTGACGGTAATTATAAATAGACTAGGCCGACTTTGTCCACTTGTGTGCTTAGATGCAGGGAATAGACCTAGGCTACGCACCCAGGCACAATGCAGTATATAGTATCACAGACGTGTTTACGAGATATAGGCTAGACCTGGACGCGAAATTGAACTGCAACTTTCCCATTCCCATTTTGAACATGTATACTATCATCGCGTTGTTAATTTCCGCTGTTCTAACCCTGTGTGGCATGTAGCTAGTTTTGGAAATTCCAGCCTGTCAATCATGCCAAGTTTTCACACATATCTGGACCAGGCCAGGCACAATATTGTACTTTGTAGCCTAGTTGTATTAATCATTTTCCCAGGCCTAACATAACAGTTAGGCTCAGGCTAGTACGGCCTAAGCTAGATCTAGGTTTAGTATAGTATAGGTTTATGCTCCTCATTTTCACTAGGCCTGCAACTAAGGACAAGGTACTAGCATAAAATACATTTGACATTTAACCACATG
This sequence comes from Apostichopus leukothele, assembly GCA_010014835.2. Classification (NCBI taxonomy): domain Eukaryota; kingdom Metazoa; phylum Echinodermata; class Holothuroidea; order Aspidochirotida; family Stichopodidae; genus Apostichopus; species Apostichopus leukothele. The sequence goes on along the minus strand of JAAAKB020162670.1, from coordinate 11,138 downwards.
ACCGTTGACCTCGGTTCTCATGGCAACCACATATTGTGATAGTATTTGACATTGCCATGATAGCTGTGAAGGTTAAATGTCAATTCAATGTTTCCCCTTGGAGTTATAGCAAAAACTTGATTTGCGCTAAATTTGACATTTGACCTCTGTAATACATGAAACAACTTGCAGACTACAGTATATATGTATTGGATTGGTTTAAGTACTGTCATAGTACCCTGATCTTTGTTTCCAACAAAATTTAGTATTGCATAGTCTATACCTGCAAAGCTATAAGTGTATCTGCAAAGAAGCAGATATACATTTTTGGGTTCACTCTGAGCACTGAATTCTAGATAGTTTAAATAAACACAGTGATATGCCAATGGACAACTTAAAAATGATAGTGTTTATCACAGACAGATATCGTTGGCTTCCCAAAACTTTGCTTCCAACCTACAAATTGTTATGTGACTGACAAAGAATTCAGCTCGTTGTGACATATGGTTGAATGGAACAAAACCAGATAGATAACAGAACAAGAAAGCCAGCAGGCTTAGTGATTCCTTGCCTTATAAGTTTATATATGGAATCCCCTGATTGATAGAGCAACTGAGGAAAATGTGTCCTAAAGTCTAGTACTGGTCACAACATCTGAAAAGATTCCAGATAACTTGATCATTGCAAGAGTGATACTCTTCTGAACATTGATGACAGATACCAGTTACTAGTGGAACTGGAAACCCTCTCATCCACTTAAAAGATCCTGTGACAGTTAGTGACACAGAAAAGCCACTCATCAAAGAAATGGTTTGAGTTTGAAAGCTTACAAGGTTTCCAGACTTTGACCTCTGTTGAGTTCAAATGACATTCGATCAGCATCATATTTGGGCAAATATTAGGACAATATCTGTCACTAAATGTACATTTGTAATTAAAAGCAAGCACTACTAAGGGCAACTGTAATGGGTTAAGGTCAAGTGTTCTGTGTCAAAGTAAAACCCTGACTAAAATTTGATGCAAATGACATCTTAAGATGAGAGAGCAATGAAATATTACCCTGACAAGGTGTACACTTTCAAGAATTACTAATTAGGTTCTTATGAATACAAAACAACGATATCAATTAAGATCTGACCAATTACGTGCTTTCTGTACACCATGCCCTTGCACAAAATGTCATGCTGAAACAAAAAGCTTATTACTGATCATATCCCTAACTAAGAAGAAAGGATTATAGGGATTGAATTCTGCTAGCCTAAAACAACCAGAAGCAAATTAGAAGTCTCTCTTGAAAATAAAAATTATCCAGCTATAGTACTTTAATGTTTTACACTTTCCCCTTGCAATGAATTACTGGGCTCTTGTACCCATTATAGGAAAGTCATATCCCAATATGACATCTGATGTCATGTTTAAACTTTCCAGAGTGCAACCTCTGCTCAACCCAAATGACCTCTATCCACCACCAACACAATATTAGGGTTCTTTTATTCATTATAGAGAAGCCATAGCCATACATACCAGCTAAGCAGTTTTCTATCTGGAAATATCGTATTTACAGTGTTAAACTTTTGACACCTGGTGACCTTAAATGAATTCTGACCTACAGCAAATTGTGTGCAAACTTTACATTACACAAGGCTATCATACCATGCATGTATGAGCTAGTTTCATGTTTTTGTTCTCAAGATATAGCACTTTTTGATATATTCACATTTTGCTCTCTGCTAACCCCAAATGACCTTCATCTCAACCACAAACAATGGGGTTTAGTATAGTTTAGTTTAGAAACCTAAGGATCAGGAAGCCCTACAGTAGCTTATTTGAGACCCTATCCCTGTTAGATTGTGGATGAACACCGGCTTATTTCAAGCCTTCTCTTTAGATAAGTGTTCAGAGGATAACGAGACAGGGGTGTGAATTCGCTCCCACTCCTGCTCCCGGGACCGCCATTTAACGTCCCCATCCGACGGACGAGAGTGTATGCCCCAGCATCTGACCACTTTCTCAAATACTGAGGTAGGAAAGGCACCCCATTCCTGGTGGAATTTTGATCCTGGAACCTAAGGATTATGAGGTGGACACTCTAACCAAGCCTTTGTCTAAATGAACTGATATACAGGAAAGTAACATGCCAAATAGAAGAACTGCACAGGCTACCTTCCTTGAGATATACAAGATTTCACACTTTTTCCCTCTGTTGACCTCAAATGACCTTTGACATTCATGAAAAACACTACAGAAAGTTCCACTTCTTGACATATTGTGTGAACCAGTAAGAGATTGTTTAGAACATACCCCTTACTCTTGAGTTGTCCAGGCTGACTGTTCTCAAGTTCTGGACAGTTTTCTTTGATCATTGCATAGTAGTCTGAAGTTCGGAAATTGGGAGCTGAGACCACTGCTTTAACACCAGCCTAATAATAATAATAATAATAATAATCATCATCATCATAATCATCATAATAATCATAATAATAATAATAGGGAAATAGTAGGAAGAACTGTCTTTCTGAGGATAAGCTGGAACTCTAAAACCATTTGGTATGCTACAAATCCCACAAAACTATTGGACTTCCCATATAAGCAGGTAAAAATACAAAGATTTTGGTCAACTCATTATAAAAACAAAGCAACATCATGATGAGTAATTAATGAATTCTGTATTCAATGCGTTATGCCTTTTTAAGTATTGATCAAAAAGTAAATATTCCGTAGCATTCATAGCTGTTGTTTCTCAGCAATGCATTTACATTATTGCATTGTTACCTTAATTTAATCAACACAATCAGTGTTTCCCCAAAATACTAGTCAAATAATGGTCAACTTTGCTCAAAGTTTAGGAAGCATTTTGCTTCCATCATCAAAGCAACTTTCTTCATGGAGTCATTGAATGTCTCATTTGTGTGAGTGTCTAGGAATAAAGTTTAATAGAGGGTCAGGACCTCAAGGAATGAACTTCCGAAAGCTTTAGCAATGTTTCATACACTTAGAAGCATTAATATTGGGCCAATACTGATTAATACAGGTCTGTAAAGCTTATGAAAATGGTCTTTGATCTGTAAAATAGGAAGAACTACTTAGTTAAGGTTCTGAAGACTCTACCATATTGACTCATACTAAAATAATCTTAATCTCCACACCAAACATTGTATGTTTGCAGACAAACTTAAGTATTCTATTTCTGATCTAATTGATTTAATATCAAGTCTGTAAAATAAATAAACATACATACCAACCTTGTTCAGACAGTAGTTGAGTTCTGCTGATCTGTATCCTGGGTTAATGTTTACCAGAATTGCACCAATCATGGAAGCTCCCAACTGAGTCACAACCCAATCATAGGAATTTGGCCCCCATATACCCAATCGATCACCCCGACTGATTCCTACAGACAAAAATCCAGCTGCTGCATTGCGTACCTGAGAAAGGATAAATATCAGTACTAGCATACCAACACATAGCATAACCAATTGGGGGGAGGGGGGTGAGGGGAGGTTAGGAGCTGTTTTTAGCATAAACTTGATTATGTTAGTGATCTAGAAGGCCATAATTTTTATACAAGTTTTTTTTATTAGTTATGTTTCCTTGTGCAAATTGCAAGTACTTATTTTCCAATTAAACCTCTACTAAGGCGAAGGTAGGAATCGAACCCCTGGTGAGTCGCAAAAGGACGAAACCGGTCGTGAAGTGGAATTTTTCTGGTGTGTTGATCTTTATTAATTTATTATAAATCTGCCATACCACTTGCTACACATTCATTTCTTGGCCTTGGCTTGCCTATAATGAGTGGTAATTCTGTGTAAATTGTCAGATTCAAAGCACCAGGGGTGCACTCTGTACAATCATAATACTTGGATAATACACCCTCATTGACAGTTATACAAAGCCAATTTATAAATATTAACACACCAGTAGAATCATTGTGGTTGAGTGGTACGGACTTCGGTCTTTGACACAAAGGTCCTGGGTTCGATTCCTACCGTCGCCTGATGATTCCAAAAAGGACGAAACGTGAAGTGGAATTTTACTGGTGTGTTGATCTTTATTTATTATAAGTGTGTGTGTGGGTGTGGTTGCGCATGTATGTGTGTGTGTAAATGTCCAAAATGTGAACAAAAAAACCAATAAAACACATAGCAACATAACAAGAAATAATCTATGAACTCCCTGCAAGAGAAAAGAAAGTTTTGTTTATAATAAACCTGATTGGTAATTCAAAAAAAAACATCAAAGGAACTTTCCAACATGGTTAAAAGGAATAAGAGCAATATTATCTGTGTTAATAAATTATACTGCACTATTCATGGTTCACATCAGCCATAAAACTACATTCAGGCGTCAGCCATAAAACTACATTCAGGCGTCCTGTCAGACCATATATTCTTGTTTATGGATAGACACACACATGCTCAATAACAAGCAATATGTACTGTAGTAACTGTACAGTTGTCCTGTGCCTTCACGATACACTACATCAGGCACTTAATTACCAGCACACAGCAAAAAGAGGCATTTTCATTAAGATTGAATAGCTTCTTCCTGACTTAATGTATTCAAGTCCATACTTATACTTGTGTATGTACACATAGTATGGTTGATCCACACTAGAATGACAATTTAAATACATATTTCCTCATTTCCCTTACATCATGTAGAACCTCTTCATATGTCTTTCTGATATTCTCACTGCAGAATACAAATGCTTCTCTGTGCGGTTGTTTGGCTGACATATCCTCCAATGCCTGACCAATTGTTTTCCCTAAAAACTGCATTGTGGATGGCTGATGAACATAGCTCTGTGTCAGCTTTTCCCTCCATAGTATACTGAGTGCACAAAACAGAAAAACTTGATCACCAAAAACAGAATATCAAAACTGTATTAAACAGTTATCTTATGTGTAAAGTGTTACCAAAAAACTAATTATGGACCTGAATTTTCAATTTAATTGCTTACAAATTGCATGATTTCCTTTATCAGGTTCCCAATATCCTCAAAGTTCTAAGGAACTGATTCAGAAAGCAAAAAAATTTAAAAAAACTTGATAAATTTGACCGGAAACATCAGAGCAAAGATAGAAAAAAAGAAAGATAAACATCTTCAAGGGCTTTTTCTAATGGTGCTTGTTCCATAACAATGCATCTAAGATCCATCTTTTGAATTCAGTTGGAATATATATGTTATTGCTCCAAGAAGAGTTGATGGATGTTTATAAAATTTGTCCAAGTTTGTGCACTCATGTCTGTGATTGCATTGAGTTCACACAAAATGATGTCATTTTGAGGTCAAAGGAAAGTCCAGACAATCATTTATTACAATTTTTCCTTCAAGGGTTTCAATTTCATCCAGATAAATTTGGTGACAAATGTCTGTTGATGAAGGAGCATTAGAGCTTTCCATACATGTGTAAGGCCTCTGATGTTATAGCTCACTCATGAAAGATGATTGCCTTTATTAAGCAAGGGTCTTGCCAGCATAATAGCTTTGCATACATGTGTAAGGCCTCTGATATTATAGCTCACTCATGAAAGATGATTGCGTTTATTAAGCAAGGGTCTAGCCAGCATAATAGCTTTGCATACATGTGTAAGGCCTCTGATGTTATAGCTCACTCATGAAAGATGATTGCATTTATTAAACAAGGGTTTTGCCAGCATAATAGCTTTCCATGTGTTAGTCCTCTGATATTATAGCTCACTCATGAAAGAGGATTGGGTTATTTAAGCAAGGGTTTTGCCAGCTATGCCGTTGGGTAAGGAACGATCATTGAAACGTAAATAAATACCAATAGAAGTTGTGTAAATTAATCAAATATCACTGAATTAAATTCTAAAATATAGCAAAATGACACAACCTTAAATAACTATAATTTATTATAAAGCCTAGCCTGGCAATGTAAATTATGTAGGTTATTATAAAGCCTGTCTACCCTAGCAATAAATTATTATGTGCAGCTTAGCCCCCCACCCCTCACCCTTGACATCTTGTAAGGTGTTGACATAATTTGATCAAGGTTTTTAACAATCAACAGTTGGTGTTGGGGTCACATAATTAGATCATATACTAAATATTGTCCTCCTATCTTCATATAAAATATGGTAATCCTAGTTGTGTGGCTATAGTTTTAAAGTAATTCCTGTAGCATGGTGGCCAGATCCAATTATGATGCACTTATGACTTTGAACAGGCAAAGTTTACTCATTGTTAAATAAAGTACTCTAATTTCTACAGCTTGTATACCTTTTTATATGTTACAAACATGCACTTGAACTACATTTTCGTATTTTGACAACTGTGGGCAACTTCCGTGGCAATATCTTCACACAAAGAGAAGCACTCCACACTGGACCTATTATGACACAGTTTACAAGGAAAAGTGGATTGCTTCTGGAATTCAAATGTATGAGTTCATATAATATCCTTTGTTATATGTTTATATTAACAAGTACAATAAGAAAGTTCTAGAAAGAATCATTTGGGGATATTTCTTTCAGTTGTTTGGTTGACATCTTCATCATACCCACATATGGAAACCGTTGATCAATATCGTCCTACAGAATAAGCGCCAATAATTTGGCCGGTTGTATAACCATTACTAACTAGCGCTAGCAACCCATGTGCATTTTCAGCGACCAATGATGCCACTTTGTGCAGACGAGGTGCCCATTAATACATATATTTCTTGGTAATTCCTACCATCAACCATCACGGTTGCCCCCCTTAAGAAGTTTCGCCCCCCTAACAATAGAATGCTGGCTACGCCACTGCTACTGAAGGGTTAGCATTAGGATGTTATAAAGGGGGATTCCCCTAGTCAATTTTTTGGGGGGGTTTTTTCCAAAAAAAGAAAAGAATTTGTTGTTGGGGGGGTTTTCAGGATGTTAGTAGTCAGAAGTATTTACATATACCTCTACCGAGATTTAGCGCACATATAATACATACAGTGCAGTACACATGGTCGACCAATGCGACTAATGCAGACTAACGGAGCCAGTGTTTTCGGTTTTTTTTGACAAATTTGACCAATCACAATACCCTATACAAAAATTGGCAAAACTATATAATATCCGGCTTGTTATTGGCAAGTTGTTGTAACTACACTAATGGTGCAAGTCATGGAAAGTACCAGGAATTGTTGCGAGAAATTTCCCCCAACAGAAACCATTTTGCAGGACCCTCTCGATAGATTGCTGGAATCCAGCAACCGCACGTCCTCATGCGAACATTGGTCTACAGGGAGGGGTAAGGTTCAAGATACGACAACTGGAAAGCCGACGAGAAACGCTTAGTGAATCTTCCAGGTTAAATATGAGAGCATGTAAAGTAACACTACACACACACGGATTTCAAGTTCTTACCATTGTTACAAGGAATCTCACCTCTAGTAACCTTTGACCTTCATTACAAGCAATAGGATTCATGCAGACAGTAAAGTGGATGTACGTACGGTGACCATACCGATTCACTGACAAAATGTGCGATTTATACCGTCATTTCATCTTCGTTTTTTTTTACAAAACTGACAGAATCATTTATTCACACTGACTGATGCATTCCACCTTCCACCTGGGCTATCCATATGTTGGAGAGCAATGATATTTACATCACATAGTCTCATTCCATACAGACTCCATTGGTAACACAGTAACGACAACCACACCACCGGCTTCATTCCGCAGATGTCTTCTTTATGTTACGTTTTGTGCGCGAGGATCTTTCCATTCAGCGATAGGTTAGCGAAGTTCGTGACACCTCAGTAGAAGCGACCGCCAGCGTGACCCCCGTGACTAGTGGCCGTGGGGTAGCCCGAGGGACGTGGTGGCTGACCACCCTGGTAAGCAGCCTGTGGGGAAAACATAAGTTTCATACAACATTAATTTAGACTTGCAAATTGAATACAACAGCATTAGTACTAGTACGAGTAGTATCTTCCTTGGTAAGTGAGTACTTAAGTTTTGCTTCAATTAGAATAACCATTGACAAGGATTGCATTATCTCAATCCGATGTGAGAATGCTTGTTCTTCCCTCAGTGGTGTCGAAAAATCCGGTTGAAAGCAGTTAAAAGTCAAAGTTGGAAGGTTTTGCAGTCTTGTTTGAGGCCGAGGTCCCCCTCATACGACTTTACAACTTAATCCCTGGTCATTTGGTAACTTGCCACATCCACACACCAAAGTGTGTACAATTCAAGCAATCCCTCCTGAAGCACTACCCTGCACCACATCTAGGTGTCAACCTGAGGACTTCCCATAGGGTGTAGCCACAAACTGGCACGTGCATTTACAATTGTATTTTAATTTTTACAATTAATAAATTAATTGAAATAATAGCATGCAGGGGCGAATTTTTTTTAAAAAGCTCCCATGAACTTACCCCATGGGGTGATGGACCTGGCTTTTTCTGCCCATAAACTGGTGAGTCCGGTTTCCTCCTAGATTGGTAGGAAGCTGGCAAACCCTGCAAAATCAAAGGAACGTAAATCAACCGCGTAGTATTACAAGTTCTTTTCTTATCATGGATAAAGTGACCCCTTAATAACGTTTGACCTCAATCCCACATAATTCACAACACATTAATAGTTTTACGCAACGTCGGTCAACTTCGATGCATTTCTGTAGGTAAAGGGTTGAGCTATCCTTAAATTTCTTCGAGGATCACCATTTTCTTCTTCTAGCGCTGGTGGTTTTCCACTGTCGTTCACGAAGCAGATGAACAAACACTGTTACAAAAAGTCAAGTTTACAATGACAAGAACAAGTCAACGTTACAGTTTTCCATTATTCTTTCTTGACACCTCTCGTCTTTTGTGTTTTCATTTCTTTGTCAATCTACTTTCTATTTTTCTTTTCTTGTTTGGCACAATGAATTTCCGCTAGCACCGAAAAGTTGCCCACCAGCCTGGTTTGGATGGTTCTCCACAGTTCTTAAACCCTGAGCGTATGTTTCTTTTCTGACCTTACAAAGATTTGGACTTGAAGTAGAAGATGATAAAAGATTACCTTTCCTTGAGCCTGTTGTATGTGAGATACCTGTGGTGGTAGAAGGGCCTGGTGTTGCTGTAAGGCCTGTACAGAACCAATTGGACGCAGGTGCTGTTTTTTAATTTATAAAGAACAAGAAATGGTGGTTTGTTTTAAGAGAGAATTCCTCTATCTATTGTAATGTCACCAGAAGATCAACATATCAATTTCAATCAATGCCAAGACAATTTAGGCTGCAATAAATCTTTTTTTATGATTCCCTTTTTGCTTACCTGGTGCTGATCGGAGGAAGTCTTTACCAAAAACAATATTTATAAAGAATTTCTCCTACTTTAGATAAATTCCATCAAGAAAACTCTTACACATTATCTAACTGAAACTACTGTTAGATCTGCTGTTGTTTGCTAAGTTGTCCATTATTCTTGTTTCTTGTTTGTTTTCCTTATCTTACTTAGTTACTTTCCACACACCCCCCACCCCCCACCCATCATCTACCTGGGGTTTCCCAAGTTTTCCCTTACACTTTATAAAATGGCTTCCCTTTCATTTCAGTGTGTAAAATAAGTAGTTGTATTCTCACACATATTTTTTCTTCATATTATTATAACACATACTTGTATTATACACTACTGTTTTGATAACTGAAATAAATTGAAAAGGATTGAATTAAAGGAAAAAAATGGTGACCTCACCTGACTTTGGAGCTTGGACTGGTAATGACTCTGCTCTTCAGCAAAAGTTGAGGATTTACTCGGCTGTTCTAGGCTGGCCTGTACATGCTGGGCACCGGGAGGAAAACCTACAGAGATCGACAACATTACATTAGGATTAACACTACTGGCCATCAATCTCTTATATATTCAACTACACAGGCTTCTAAACTGAGCATGTATATACTGGGAAGGAAAACCTACAGAGATTGACAACATTACATTAGGATTAACACTGCTGGCCATCAATCTCTTATATATTCAACTACACAGGCTACTAAACTGAGCCTGTATATACTGGGAAGGAAAACCTACAGAAACAAACAATATTACGTTAGGATTAACATTGCTGGCCATCTATCTCTTATATATTCAACTACACAGGCTTCTAAAGTGAGCCTGTACATACTGGGAAAGGAAAACCTACAGAGATCAACAATATTACATTAGGATTAACACTACTGGCCATCTATATCTTATATATTCAACTACACAGGCTTCTAAACTGAGCCTGTACATAGTGGAAAGGAAAACCTACAGAAACAGACAATATAACATTAGGATTAACACTACTGGCCATATATCTCTTATATATTCAACTACACAGGCTTCTAAACTGAGCCTGTACATACTGGGAAAGGAAAACCTACAGAAATCGACAAAATTATGTTAGAAATAAAAACTACTGGCCATCTATCTCGTACAAATTTAACTGAACAAGATAAGTAGTCTTTATACATCTTCTTCCATTTTTTCCCTTTTCTTCCCATCTTTTCCAACAATTTTTCTCTCTTAGACATCTTTCGTAAATGTACCCACAATTTCATCTAGCCTAGCCTACTTTTTGCAAATTTTTTTAAAAGGATATCTAATAAATTTTGTAGTAGAACATTGCCAAAATAATATGAGTGAATCTGATGTGTACAGGAATTTGGTTTTGAGAGTGGACCAGTTTACAAAGTCACTGTTTTGTATTGATTGAATCCTTATTGCCAAAAAAAAGAGAGATTTACTCCAGAGATTATATCTGTGACTTTTATTCAAGTACTTGTGAATGTTGTTTTCGATCAATTTTTCACTGCAATATTTATACACTGCTCGACGGCCGCTAGTGTGCTATTGAATTGGCAATTCTTACACCCTTCCCTTCTACTAGAGATGACGATACCTTGAAATCCGGGCGGAAAATGATCTCCTTGACCCTCGTGGGAATAGTGCAGTGGGTAGGCCGAAAAATGGGAGTCTCTAGCCTGGTACTTGGATGGGTTGGTCGATGCACTAGTGGTGAAGCTGCTATGTAGACTGGCCTGCTGTCTGTGAGGGTACCCTGCCTGTGCTTGACTGATAAAGGCAGAAGACGAAGCTTGGCTGCTGGTGTATGGGGGGTGTCCAGCTGGCAAAAAAATGACATTAATAATGAAGAGAAATATAAACACCTGAAACTATTTGTACATGCATTATGACAGG
>JAAAKB020162559.1:0-12185 GCA_010014835.2 Apostichopus leukothele | reverse complement strand
CTGACTATTCTTCATACAACAATCATCTTTGTAAAAATGGACACTTTGTAAAAGGAAACAAAAGAAATGTTTCTTAAATGAATTTAAAAGAAATTTAAGTTATTAAACAATAATTAGGAAAAATTAGGAGAAATGAGATTTACCAAATCTCTGATGTTTTTTAAAAGAAAAAACAAACAGAACCAGTTAACATACATGAATTTTGTAAAAATGAATAACGGTTAAGTTTGATCATTGTGCACAGGTCAATTCTATAAGTTTTGGTGAATAAATTAAAGTTTTCACAAATTTAGATTGATCACCAGTTGCTTGATATTTGCAAACGGTTTCTATTATCTCAATAACTGTTGATGAATGTACATTGTTTTTCATTGTCTGAGATGCAATGATGCATTTGCATATTATTTCTTCCTTAAGTACTCATTCCCAACCATTTTCATACACAATCCCCCACTCCTGAAAACTAAAAAGATGAGAAAAAAGTTAATACAGTTTTGTTACAGTACAGCGCCCAATGCATAAACTAGAACTATTAGTGTGTATAACGCAAAGTGGAAGCATCGTTATCTGGCTTTTGTTTTTTCCAGCAATTTAATTTATTGCCTCAACCAATTCAGTTCCCTTTCCATCAACCCCCCCCCCCCCCAGCTTCTTTCACGCTCACAACCCAGCATCTCAATTACAAAAAACGAAATTCTATACCCATTCCTTTACCACATGTTTACTTACATAGTTGACGAGATTTGATGAAAACACACACATTACTTCATCTATAGATTAACTGGAATTGTGTAGACTTTTTGCCTATACCCCATCACAGGATGGCACAGGTGGTTTCTCTTTCACGGCATGCGTATGCATTTTATCAAACATAAACTGGCAGTCTCATGTTACCCCAAGCAGCCATAAACTGCCAGCATATTTAGAAAGCACTCTTGTTTGCCTATTACAGCATGCCGACTTCTGCCGGCTTGTGCCAAACACACGGCTCACTACTCTCACACAAGCCTTCTCTCTCCCTCTCTCTCTCTCTACGTACATAGTAGTAGTACGTCGGCATTCACACTTTTAAAAAAAAAACATCAAGGTTTAAGTCAGCACCTCCCCACCTATTCTTAAAATTTAACCAACTGTGCCCCTTTGTCTCTGAAGCTAAAGCAGCTCCGCTGCTAGCCTCCGGCTTTAAACCCTCAGTTTCCAGTCGAGTGGTTTTCATCGTGACGAGAATGTGTGACCTTTGGCCGTGTCAAAATATGGTTTGGTCAGCTGCCCAGCACATCACTGTAGCAGCAGTAGTAGCCATGATTCCATTTACTTTAGTGTGTGTGTACTTCAGCGAGTTCGTTTTTCCTTCATCTATTTAGGGTTCTCTTTAAGAGTTACATGTAAAAAAAGTTGAGTTTATTTTCTTGCAACCGACGCCGTCGTTAATATGCATAATGATACGTCTGATAAATGGATCTTTGATGCCGTTTTACGCCTGATGAGGTTTCCCCACTTTTCTCGGTGCCATGCCACGTTGAATATTTCAACACATCTTCAGTCAAGAAAAGAAGATGGAAGTGAAAAGGAAAAGGAAAAAAAAAAACAGAAAGGAAAGGAAAAGAAACTAAACAAAATTAAACAGAAAGCACACTGGCAAAAGAATAAACGGGGAACAAAATGAAAGACAAACTGTAGAGGAAGCATGCAGTGTTTTTTTTTCTTTTTCTTTTTCGTTTCTCTCCATGAAGACACACAAAGGGTTATTCATGAAGAAACAGTAGTTGTGATGTAATAATTAGATTGTATTTTGTAGTTTTTTTGTTGTTGCAAATTTTAGGTAATATCAGGCAAAATTATTGGAGCTGCTTGCATTTAATAATTGCGACTGTGTTTTGGTATAAAATTTGAGGAAAGACTGGTACGAAGGGAGGTAAATATAAATGGGAAGAATTAATAATTTTCAAAGAAGAATAAAAAGAAGAAGGATAGAAAATTTTGAAAAAAGAGAAAAGAGCTTTTTTGTCAGGTTTGGAGTTGATTTTTTGAGAAGAAATGACTGTAATCCATGCAAATTATTCATTATTGTTTATAATAACAGTTTCAAAAATTGTTCCCTTCAGAGTTTACATAGAAATTGATAGCTGTGATTTTGATATTTTTTAGTTAGTCATTCATTTCATTTTTTTTCCCCCTATGGAAACAAAATGATAATTTACTAGGTTTTAGACGCAAACGTTGTGTTCAATTGAAAGGTGCATTAAAACATTGAAGGCATCTCTATATGTATCATTTCTTTGTACGATGAAATACATTTAAAGTAGAAGTTAGTCCTTGTGTGACAGTGAGGTCTCATACTCCATGAGTTAGAGGTGGAGTCGGGGGGGGGGTAACGTTTTATTCCACCTCTACGTTTAAGGAAGGATCATCATCAAAAATTCTTTGAATTATTTATCAGTTTCAAAAAGAAGACTACAGTCGATGGCACATGTATACAGCCAGACTGTGCAATGAATTTGTCACTGTCTGCCAGTGTTTTGTGCACTAGGCAGTTAAACTTGAAGATGTGGGTCTGTAAAAAACATAATATTTTCATATAATACTTCATCCAAACTTACCCAAAGGGATGAATAAATGCAGGGATACCAAAAATATGTGACAGCAATCTCATACACAAATAGTTTATGTATGTTTGTGGAAACAGTTGTTCATGAAATGAAACTTATAGATTTTTGATGGAAATATTTGAGATGAAAAGTTGATTCAATGAACCTAGCTGGCTTCCAAGTTTCCCTGGATCTTTGATGCCGTTTTACGCCTGATGCAGTTTCCCACTTTTCTCGGTGCCATGCCACGTTGAATATTTCAACACATCTAAACCTATCAAAACTACTTAAAAACAAAAAAAAAACCCTATCAAAACTACTTAAAAAAAAAGAAGATGTTGGCTAACTTTTAGAATTGAATGTCATCATTAAAGTGATATATGCGTTTGATGCGAAAATGTGAAATGAAATACTCCGGGGCTGTGTTTATTTGAATCAATATGCAAATCGTTTTGTGACGAATAATCAATAGGGTCCAGGCAAAACTGCCGGAAATTTTTTGAGTATAGTTATTATCTTTCTTTTTACAACGACAGTTACATTAATTTTGTGCTCAGTCGAGTAGCCACAGATCAAAAACCTTGCCAATTTGATGTCCAAACTTCTCCATCCAGTGCCGAAAAAGAGATATAGAGTCCTCAGAATTGACCAGATTAAGTAAAGCTTCCCCTAATCTCAGAGCCGTCCAACTTCCTGTCCACCCACTATCTCTTTAGTTTCTTCTTCCTCCTCATCCTCTTCCTCTTTTCTTCTTTGTCATTCTTGTCCACTTGTAGTAGTGGTGACTTCACGCAGCTACGTGTCAGCGAGCGTGGTCACGGAATATCCTTCCAATCGAAGACCCTTCTCGCCTCCCAACTGCTCGTATTATCTCACCTTTCTCAAACCCCTGTCGTGTGCTCTAGGCTAAGCTCCGATAGTGACACTGTCGTTAAAATTCCCTTCTTCTCGTTTACTCCTGTCAGGCGAAAAAAACTTAACGGCCCGGCTTAAGCGGTTTGCCGATGCATACAGGAATTGATTGTCTCCTCATTAGATTCCCTCCGACTCCTCACACCACATTTTTGTGGCTTCCCCTGACCAGATCCTTAAGCCCATTTTGCCTTAATTTTAGAATATTTCTGCCATTAATTATGCACGGGCAAAGTCCAGTAGGCCTCAAGTTTTTGCCGAGAGGCTCAGTGGCTGTCGCACCGGTTGCCGTGGGGAATGGTTTAACTTTCACAAGGCTATCAGTGGCAAGTCAGGGGATAATTTTGCTTAAACCGCACATGCTTACACAAGCTCGCACATTACGAGTCGTTTCCTACCTCTCTCTACTTTTTGTTTTATTTTCGACAGAGGGCCTTTTTTTCCTTCTTCTTCTTCTTCTCTTTCTCTTCTTTCTCCATCTGAATATTTTTCATCGCACGACGACGATAGAATGGAGGGGGGGAAAAACAACGAAGGGCTTGATTTGAAAGCATTAGTGGAAGAAATCTTCTTTTAAGGAATTTGATTTGAAATTCTCTGGAGGAAATTTGCCCAAAATTATGGAGGAAAATCTCAATGCTGAATTGCAGATCTGCTAAAGAGATTCAGCAGTTTTCTCATTTAGGTTAAATCTAAGTCAGTGAGCGAGGTCGAAGAGATTGCCTCTTGCCGCCGCTGTTGTTTGTTTTTTGAAGATTTTGGGTTACATGGTGGATCGACATGCTTAGGGTCTTGTCAGATGGTCAGATGCTATCAATGCAGGCAGATTTTTAGGATTGAGAAGCAAAAAATTGGTGGTTAAAGTAGGAAAGAAAGAGAAAAGAAAAGAGATAATTAAGAAACCATCTAGGTTTAAGAGATAATTTGTAGTATGTTTCTTCTTTCCAAATAGGATATTAGGTAACCATGAACCTTATATGCCTATATGCTAGTCTCCATAACTGATAACCGAGGAGATCAGTTAGATGCCTCGAGTGGAGGGGTATCTGTGTATTTCACACGTTAGCAGCTGCTCAACGTTGTGAATTATTCTTCAACACTTGGCTATGCTCAAATGCCGAGGAGGAGCAAGTTAATGGAAGAATCAAAATAAAATGATTAAACATCGAGTTTGGGATGGAGCGTCTCCAGATCGAGCGACAGGAAACTGTGAAGAAAAATGAAAAGTTAACTTTTCTCCTTCAAAATATGAAGAATCCATATTTGCCGAAATTTTCAGAAACCAAGAGTGAATTTTAGGTGGAAAGCATTGCCTTTGAGCACTTTTTCTCTCTTTCCTCGCTGTCTGGTGTTATTCAAAACCCCTGCTTGCTCTCCAAATTCATGACTTGTAAATGAAAGCCCGGAAGGTGCATGCTATTGGCGCTGTGTGGCGTCTTTGAGGTACCAAGGCTCAACGTTCTCCATATTGTCCCAAAGAATTAATTTCCCGTTACCCACGATGGGGACACAAGAGATGCACAGAGTACTCATTTTGTATAAGAGGCAGGCATGTTATATTTATGTTCTTGTTTACACTCAAGATCCCCAAAACATAGTTGGCTCAGGTGATTTTACTGCAGTCCTCGCTTACCTGTCTCCCCACAACATTAGCATTTTGGTTTTACCGTTCTATCCAACTTGTTCTCTCCAACTCAAGAGAAAATGTGTTACTTGCGCTGTTGCGCAGAGGTGGCATCGGTCTCTCTCTCTCTTTCTGCTCTTATGCAAACGTGGTACAGTACAGTAGTACCGCCTCACATTTCAAAAATTATACATCGGTCGTTTGTATATGTCGCAGTTGGCAAGAAATACACAGTCAGTGTTTTGTTTACAAATATAACTTGAGTATTACATAAGCTATTAGCACTTGACAACATTTTCAAACCACGGTTGGATACAACATCTCCCAATGACCTCATTAACAGCACTTTTGTATTGTGTGCCGGTCGCAAGATAATTAACCCACTCAGTCTTCCATGCTCATAATAATGTTTGTTTATATGTTGTGGTTAATCGCATGCTTGTAGTAGACGTTTGCTCGCGATGGAGCACCGATAAGTACCAGCATATTCCGTCGGTGAATATTTTTGAATTTTGAAATTTCATGAATCTCGGTCTTTCCTTTACTTTGTTTGTTGACTGTATAACTCCTTTCCCGAAGTATAAAAAAAAAAAATGAGGGGGGGGGGGGGGGGGTTTGCCAGAAATTAAAAAAATTTTAAAATGGCGATTGAAAAAAGGCCTCTTAAAAAAATTTTTTCAAATATTCCTTTTTTTTTTTCCTTTTTTTGTCTAACCCCAGGTCTTCTGTGGATGGTCGTCGTCATGAATCCAGGCTACAGCCAAGCAGACAAGGAACTCTGGAAAGTGCAACTGATACAATGGAGTGGCAACGACCTTTGCCCTTTGGAAGATGCAGATGCTAGAAGTACTTTAAATCAGGGACCAGGTGCAATACAAAACCAAGCAGGTAAGGGCCTAGTGATTTATCCAGATCTGTTATTAAAGCCAGAGTTATTCCCCTGGTGTCTCAAGTTCGTCACTTTATCAACATTACTGCCAAAATGTTCTGAATATTTCAAGTCACAGCGTAAATGTATTCACAAATCTTTGTTGATGACAGGTAGGTTTACTGAAGTAATATATAGTAGATCATGTTAGACAGCAAATGAGACCCATTTGTGTTTTCCTGTCCTGTTTATAAATATTTATATTTATACTGGAAATAAATAAATGAAAAATGAAAAAATAAATGAATATGCATGAACCTGTTCATGAACATCTTTTGTTTGCATCATCAGGTGAAAAACCAAGAACAATATTTGATCGTGCTATGGAAGCATGTTTGTTAGAGTGGTCCAACCTGCATCTACAAGCCATATTGAACAACAACTTCTATTGCGGTCTACATGAGACCGAGCAGGGAAGGTTCGATGCTGAAGGGTATCCTCTGTGGAATGGTAAGTCGCCTCGGATACCGTTTTTCGAATGTATCTGCACAACACTGTGAAGAGAAAATAGGAATTGGATACCATGGCAACAAAATTGGTTAATGTCGCTATCTGAGTATAGAATGATATTTCCAGTTGCTTACAGATATGGAAGGAACTGGAAACTAAACAGGTATGAACAAGTCTGACATATGAGGACCTGAACACTACACAGTTAGAGACACATATCTGATATATTAGGACCTGAACACTACACAAGTACACACACATATCTCACATATGAGGACATGAACACTACACAGGTACATACACATGTCTCATATGAGGACCTGCACACTACAAAAGTACATATACATGTCTCACATATGAGGACCTGAACACTACACAATTAGAGACACATGTCTGATATATTCGGACCAGGAACACTACACAGGTACAGACACATGTCTTACATTATGAGGACCTGAACACTACACAAGTACACGCACATGTCTCACATATGAGGACCTAAACACTACACAAGTACAGACACATGTCTTACATTATAAGGACCTGAACACTACACATGTACAGACACATGTCTCACATTATGAGGACCTGAACACTACACAAGTACAGACACATGTCTTACATTATGAGGACCTGAACACTACACAGGTACAGACACATGTCTCACATTTAATATGAGGACCTGAACACTACACAAGTACAGAGGACCTGAACACTACACAAGTACAGACATGTGTCTCACATATGAGGACCTGAACACTACACCGGTACAAACACAATGTCATATGAGGACCTGAACACTACACAGTGACATACACATGTCTTACATTATGAGGACCTGAACACTACACAAGTACAGACACATGTCTCACATATGAGGACCAGGAACACTACACAGGTACATATACTTGTCTCACATCTGAGGACCTTAACACTACGCAGGTACAGACACATCTCTGATATCGGACCTGAACACTACACAAGGAGAGACACATGTTTGACGTAGGTGGACCTGAACACTACACTGCTATGAACATATCTGACATAAGAGGACCTGAGTAATACACAAGTACAGACACATCAGAGATTGGAGGAAGTGAACACTATAATGGTACAAGCATGTCTTACATAAGAGGACCTGGCACTCACTAGTATAAATGTGTCTGAATTAGTCTCTTATACATCAGAGTAGGTCATTGTGACTGGTAGCTTCCATGGACTTAATCTGGGTTAAGTTATGCAGATATTGCTCAATTAGAAAGATAACACTCGCAAGAAAGAAAAAAAACAACAACTACCATATGTTTAAGGTGTGGCTAAACTGAATATAGCTATTAGTATGAGTACCACTTACTAGTACACTTTACAACCTTCTTATTGGCTGAGCATTACCATCTGTTAGCTATATTTCATGGCATACGGTAAGCTAGCAAAAGTTTGACTTTACTCCTAACAATGCTTTTATAGCATCGTGATGTGACTGTATGCTCTGCAGTAAATATCACCTTTATGGTGAAGACAAGCAAGAGTTGAGGGTTGCCCCCACCTCTTTGTAGTTGTCACGACATGGCAAATATTGTAATGACCTTAAATGGGTTCTGAAGTGCTAGGTAGGTAAGCCAACAGAAAATATGGCTTGGTTGTGATAAGAACTAAATATGAAAGGGTTGGGAAAATCTAGCAAATAGAAAATATATATATAAAAATATATGTATAGGATGAAAATAAAGAGAATATGTTTAAGTCTCTTCAATGCTAACTTTTTTCAAAAACTTCTAATCCCTGCTTAACGTAAACATTCACATCCACAAAGAGGATGCCCAAGTCTAAAAATTGAAAATGCAAAATTCTCTTGACCGATCGTTGTTTCTTTGACGTGCCTCTGCACTATAGTTTTTTAGAGCAACTCATGTTTCAGAACTTGGGAGAGTATGTCGAGGTACCGTACCCCCGGAGATATCTAAACTCTCCCGCATGACGATGAATTTCCTCGAGTAATGCGTCATTATTCTCCTCTTCCTTTCGTAGAACATTTTCCGACGGCCTGTGCAAGAGTAGACGCCCTCAGGTCCCACGGTTATACTCGAGAGGCCCTCCGCCTCGCCGTTTCAATAATCAGACACCTCAAGAAAGTGCAAAAAGACTACCTCAGACAAATCAAGCAAGGTAAATTTTATTTCTTGATACCTTGGAAAAATTATTTTCCTCTCTTCTAGAAGGTAAGAGCCTAACAACGGAAATCTGTCGTAGGGTGACGGTTTTTACAACATTTTTATCTTCTGCTCCTCGGGCAATCCCGAGAACCGAGAAACGGAAAGAATCGACAGACCAGTAAAAGCGTATGACGTAGACACACACTATATTAATTTTTCATAAATGTAGCTTACTCATGTCACCGAGTTTAAGCAGCTGGTTGGATTTACATCATAATGTTTAGCTCAAAATATGATGGGGAATGTTAAAAAGCTTGAGAGAGTTTTTGCAAATTAAACTGTCGGTAGTGAACTTTCTATCACACCGTCAATGCAGAGATGTTTAATCTGTGAGTTTTTTGTGTAACAACCATGGACAATGAAGTATTCATCGACAACTAAACGTTCGGGGGAAATACCTGCCGATTCAGAATGAACAAACAACATTTGAGGATTTAACTTCTTTGAGTTATGTGGTGAGAAGTCAACAGGGTTCATGAAAATGTTATACAGCTATTATTGACTGTAATTGAGGAAAGCTTACAAGTTCATAATGTGAACTTGTTCATAGTGTATGTGCTGATAGTGATTTATAGCGTATGTACTGATAGTGATTTAAAGAGTATGTGCTGATAGTGATTTATAGCATATGTGCTATGAACAGAAAAGAATGTCTCAGTTTTTTGGTCCATATGTCGTTAAAATGGTCCGAGTTTAAAAAATGGTGTGAGAATTTAATGGGACTGTTTAATATTTATTAATTTGTGATCTTTGTGTGGATCAGATTCTCTTTTGTCTTTATGATTAAAATTATACCTTTTATCTTTGGTATCAATGTTACTTCAAAACTGCAGCTTTTGGATACAAACTGAAACATTTTTGATACTTGTACAAAAGTAAATGTAGAGGATTTTGGGCCAGTAAAATTGTGCAAACAGCCATTTTTTCTTCAAAATTTCACACAACTGGTCCATGTACAAAACTTGTATTGGCTCATGGTATGTCACAGTTGTCATTATAAAGGATATTTGAAGAAAAGTTGAATGTTTATTGCGGAAGACAGTATCGAAACTAGTGAGATATGCAGGGGGGAGAAAATTTGTTCATATTTTGTTTAGCAGTTTAAATACAGAGGTTCAATATATACCATCAATGGTATATTACTGAAAAGAGTAATGGATATTTGTACAAACTGCTGCATTTGTGTATAAAGTAGGCCATCCTGTTATGCAATATAAGATCATTTTGGACCTGTAAAAGGTTGCTTTCAGTACACCCTCATATTAAGGATCATTACAACATTCTTGTCGTCGGCCTTAACATTCAAACTCTCTATTTCTATCGTATCTCACTTTCGCAGCAGGCAGCAGAAAGTCAAAGTATAGGAAATCGGTCCAAAATTCATCTGTCCTCAACGATCTTTCAAATGGTCTCTTTGGCTCCACGTCCTCTTCTAGAGCGGCGCCGGAGGCATGGGTGGGCCATCCATTAAATCCAATCGGTTGTCTAATCAACACCCTCTTAGAAGCCTCCACTGTCCCAGAGGAAGATCTAAAAAGCCAGTCTAGTAAAGGTAGGTCTTTCAATTCAAAGAAGGGAATGTTCTGGTGGCAGAAACAAGCTTTATTTCCCCCTACAGTTTCTGCAAAACCACATCTAATTAGCCTCTTTCATCGAAGAAGAACAATTTAAAGTCAGAATTATATGATTGATTGGTAAGTGACATCATTGGGGGCAGATGAGCTGTAAAATAAGATAAGATACTTTAAGGTAATTTTTTTTTTATAATAGGGTCACATTTGCATGAATCATTAACATTTATTGCCCATTTGGTGGTGTGCAAACATTTCAAGTATGTCACACATTCCGAGATGATGGGGCTGTCATTACAAATAAAAAAAAAAGAAAGCGTTCCATTTGTGATGCGAGAATCACAGATTCCAAAAAGAAGTCACTTGTGTGTGATTTGTGGAGGGGTTTTCTTAGGGGTCACATTATTTTTCAGAGTACCAAAGAAATACATATCTAACGGCAAAGCAAGATATCCTGCCATAATGGACCTTGTATCTGATAAGTACCTGTCCTTGCCCCCCCCCCCCCCTTCCGTTCCGTCCCTCTTTCACCTTCTTTACCACCTGTTTAATTTCTTTTTTCTTTTTCTTTTTTTCGTCTGTAGCATCATCCAGTCATTCAAATTCCACTGCCAATAGCCACAACACTACCAGTCACCAACAAAGCAATTCTCATTCCAGTAATTCCAATGCAAATGTAAGCCCTTCTTCAACTGTTCACTATCGCCACCTGCCCGTACAAGGCTTCCGCGACTGCTGTGACTCCTACCTCACCATGGCCTACGAGGTGGTCCTGATCGGCCTCGGGCAACAGCGCAATATGCCCGTGGGCCTCTACGCACAAGACAAAGCCTGCCGAGCCGAAGAAGAACTAATTAAAAGACACAGAGATATACCCCTCGACGAGAGGCTGGTGGAGGTGTTACAGAAACAAGTCAGAACCCTCATGGAAGGTGAGCGTCCGTTGGTCTGACGTTTTTTCGCACAGAGCGTGCGATGTCGAGCTCTTCCGAGCCGTCTGTAATGTGTCACCTGAAACAATGTACTCAGTTAGTCGGGGAGTGTTTGCTGGTCTTTAGGGGACAGTTTCTCAATTTATTAATCAAACTCTGGTTTTGCTGCTTCAACTCACACATGAGAAGTATTTTGTCATTAAAAAGCTTGAGAAAAGGAAAAATAAACAAAACACAACACAACTAGATCTTGATTTGACCTGTTGGATATGTGAATCTCATTTATGCTATCCTTGTATGTACTTTAATCTAGTTTACTTCCTATCTGAGGTGCAAATCAGTTTCTGTCGAGAAGGAGAGTTATTTTCCAAGAACACAAATTTTTGTTTTCTTCTCATAACATTTGTCTATCATTCAAACACATTTTACGATTTGCATGTTGTTTGGTTGCAGAGTCAAAAGAGCATAAGTATCACTCCTTCTTATTAAATGGTTTGCAAATTTATGAAAGAACAATTTTTTGAATGTTCTCGAGTTCATTCCATTGAATCCAAATATAGCCACTATTTTTGTATTTGGTTTTTATTTTCATTCTTTTTCATTGCAGGTGGTCCTTTGAGCGGTCTTGGTTTAAATATACCACCTGAGAGTGTTCCACTGCACACCTTTGGCAGGTATCTATTTCAGGGTCTCCTTCCACACAATGAAGACCTTGCATATGAGGTTGGCTTAAGGGCATTAAGGTAAGACACATCCTTCCACTTCACATCGGCTCCCCCCCCCCCTCCCCCCGTAGTGTATGTGCTGATAGTGATTTATAGCGAATGTGCTCATAGTAATTTATAGCATATGTGCTCAATAGTGATTTATAGCATATGTGTTGATAGTGGTTTATAGCATATGTGCTCAATAGTGATTTATAGCATATGTGTTGATAGTGGTTTATAGCATATGTGCTCAATAGTGA
>JAAAKB020162449.1:0-12185 GCA_010014835.2 Apostichopus leukothele | reverse complement strand
GTGTGTTGTGGGATAAAGACTGGTACGGTTATAGGGGGGGGGGGATGGGGTGGGAGGAGCAGAAATAGTGGCAATATCAGCATCAGATATTTAGGGGAGAAGGGGAGAGGATGGGATGAGGGAAGAAAGGTTGTGTAGAAAACTTCACAATCCATTGACAAAAGGTTTGTATTGATATGTGATTTTTTGATGGTATAAATTTTATACAGTAAGCACACTTGGTATTTATCTCATTCACTCGGTGAAAATGTAGGGCTTCGAATAACGGTGGAGGCTGGAAGTTTTATCACTGTTCTGGATTTTCCAACTCACTACAATTTCAATTATATATATAAATATATGTATAAACACACTGTTCCATCGCGTTGCAAGTCAGTTTCACGCACACACTGATCTCTTTGCACTACCGCGATCATCTACCTGATGATCAGTAGCCTGATGATCGCCGCAGTGAAAATCAATGTGTGCATAAAACTCTGAATTGCAACGCGTGTTTATTACATATATATCTATATAGCTCTGCACCAGTTGTATTGAGCACTATACTGCTATTACTGAACTTTATACTTCAGTATATTTATATACATACATACATACATAGACATTTACCTACAAACGCTATCTGCAGTTTTGTTAACAATTTTTACACTCTTTTGATTGTTTATACTATGTCATATCTACAGATGAGATAATACAACAATAGAGGGTGACCTGGTCAGGAAATAACAGCGATAACTTACTAGGTCTCATTTATTGACCACTGCTTTGAATGGACATTGTTATTATGTTGTGCAGTGACGGGAGTCTTAATATACTAGGCAGAACAGAATTGACCATTTTCTGACGGTAAATTTAAAAAAAAACATGGACAATGCAAAAAGCTTTGCATCCTGTTCAACTTCTCACTGATTGGTAATTGATTTAGAAGAGAAAGTAAGCTAAAGATCGTCATGTTTTTGTTGGTTTCAAACTTCATGACACAATATCCTCTCCAATGTTGTGGTTTCCAATTATTCTATTTTGTCAAATAATATTTGAGTGAAAATGTACATCACCTGCTGCTATATTGTTTACATCACAACCTATTCAGAACATGTTTTTTTTCCCCTTCTTTTTTTCAATAATCTTGTGTCCAATGTCGCATGGGGTTTTAAGAAAGAGTGGCTGGCAGTTATCTTCAGCAGAACGTACCAGTCCCCCCATGGTATGGTACTGTAACTAGCTATTAATTGATATGTAAGCAATTAACGTGACCTTTTCTTGTTGGTATGATTCTCTTTTGTAAGATGCTGATCCACCACCTGTTCTCAAATGTGGAAGCTTCTGAGACCAGCTTTCAAAATCCTCATACCCCATTGCGTATTCAAATCTAAACAAGGTATAAATGTTATCAACCCTAGGACGTATGATCCTAAATATTTAACGGCAGATAATTTACCAAAACTAAAAAAGTACTGCGAAAAGAATTGAGATCAAGAAAAGGACTTACCCGTGTTGAAAATGAGATCAAACATTCTCTGTCCCATTAATAAGATGTTAATTTCCCTTCTTAAAACAGACACAATTTATGATCTTTCAACGAATATATATGTACAGTATATCTTGCAGACGATATTCGTGCCGACTATTTAAATATCTTGACAGAAATGATCAGATTGTTGTATGAAATGTCAGATCGAGAGACCTTTACAGCTCACGAGTAAAAATTTGCACAGTTTAGCTTCAAAAACCAGAAAACGACAAGCAAAATAGAAAGAGGCAAAGAGAATTTTAAGCCCGATGTTATACAAAATGCTGGGAAAGTCTAAAATGGTTCCCAGTGCAGCAGAGTTCATGCATTTAGACACTCCCTCATGCATGAGTAGAGAAGAAAGAGCAAGCGGAAACGCTCCAGTGGGAAAGACTGAAGGCACACCTCTGGTCCGATGGACTTATTTTTAGTTCTTTTGGAGAAAACTTTATAAATGAGTTAAAGGGGGAGGGTGGGGGGGAAGCCAGTTTAGAAAAGTGTTGGTTTACTTTAAAGCATAAAGTGTTGATGCATAAAGCATACAGCTCTGGTCTTTGAAATAAAAATCTGATGGGCAACAATTGGATCTGACCCTCAAACCTTAAAGTCAGTTTTTTGGTGGACATGATACAACAAAACACTGTCTGACTGGTTTATGACCAGAAGTGTGTAAAGTTTGATAAAAAAATGGGAGAGGGCGGGGGGGGGGGGGGGGGGGGGAGCGCGGGGGCGGGGGAGGGGGGGAGCGGGGGGGAGGGAGGAGGGAGGAGGGAGGAGGGAGACAAAGCCAACATTCATCCAGACTGATTATGTCGGGGCTGAACTTTTATGGAAGAACCAGAGGCGAAAGTAGGATTTCATAAAGCAGGGGGTGTGGCCCTAGGTCCTTGAAGGCGAATCCCATGTAGGGGGTGGGGATTCTCCCCATAAAAACAAGTACAATTTAGGTCTGTCATTAGCTTTAAATGCAAGGTTGGGCTAATACATACTCTTAATTTTTGTGTGGGGTTGAATAGCCTGGGTGCACACCTGTAGCAGGGGTCTCATCCTGCCCCGGCTACATGTTATAAATTCCTCGACTGAACCATTGCCCCCTCCCACTGCACCCCCCACACTCAATCCACTCCTTGAGCACACCACAGAGCCTATTGGCTTGTAAACTGACAGATATCCATGTACATTCATTTATGTGACTGTTATGCCACAGCAGCTAACCAGTGTATTATTTAATGTTAAGTTCTCCTGTATACAATCCCATTTTCATCGGCCTAGTTTCATCTGGGTTATCTGGTCAGTCTGTGGCAGCCATTTTGAACGACATGTCACGCGACCAACGGAACCGTCGAAATACTGATTAGATGTCACGGAGACGGCCTCTATTGTATACTGGGTAGGCCTATTGCAAGTGACATGAACATTTACTCATGATGCGCAGTTCACACCAAGTAATTTCAGAACAGATAAATCTTCATTCTGGTTACTCAGTCTTTAGACACTCATCAAACCAGACAGTTTCCCCTTAACCGTTCTCCACGTTGCAAGCCGAAATATTTAATGAGCACATTATACGTCCTCGTTTGACATCTTATGGTTATGTATTGTCTTACTCTCATGAGCTTAAACAGATAAATGTAAATGTCATCGTAAGTTCATCTGATAATCCGTTTGGCGTTCCATGTGATGTCTCACAAGAGATAATGATGTTCGAAACCAACCGAGTACTATGGGGCGAGACGCGTCAGCGGGTCGCGAAGAATGTTCGGTTGGTCTCAATGCTTTACCAGAAGTCCAACAATTTATGTTTACTTGCCGAAGGAAGTCGACAAGGTTTTATTAATTATCAATTCCATAGTCGTAGCTGGATTGCATGCATTCTGAGGGTCCATTCTGAGGGATGGGATGGGTGGGGTGGGTTCTTTAGTTGGTCGTGACTAAGCCCTCATAGAATATCCTGAGACGTGAGCCTAAAGGTTTTCTGACTGCCGTTCAAAACTATTTGCTTATAAGGTTTAGAAAGTTGAATGATAGTTGAACATGCCGCCAATATATTTTTCATTTCACAAATGGTTTCATTTCTTTCGCATCTCGTTTTGTCATTGTGTGTTCCATCTTTGTATCTGTATTTGTTTCACTTTCTATTTTCAAGGCTGTCTTGTTTTTGTATGTTTTTGACATTAAGCTGATACTACAAAAATATCGTACAAGTTCGTGCGATATGCTCAGACATCATGTGCACGATACAAATTTGCCTGAAGTTAGATTCCACACATTATTTTCCTTAACATCATTTCGCCTTCAGGACGGCGTCCCATGTTTTTAAAGCAGTTGGTTTCGTTTGTAGCTAACCCTTCCACAGGCGCGTAGCTAGGAATTTGCCGAGGGGGGGGCGAAAATGTAGAAAAATTTTCAGAGCCGTAGATATGGCATTGCACACTATCTAAGCGTAGCGCCACCATGATTGGCGCGAAGCGTACAAGAAAATTTTTGGCTGAAAATGCCTCCCAGATCGCTGGAAATGGCACTTCCCAGGCCTTGTAAGTTGCATCGTAGCATTTTCTCTTTTGAAATTACTAGCGATATCATTAAAAAAATACCAAAAAAATATGCTCAAGGGGGGGGGGGGCGGCTGCCCCCTTCGCCCCACCTTTGGCTACGCGCCTGAACAGTACTAGAATATTTCAGTCCAATGTCCCATTATCTACGGTGTTTGATGGGTGTATAGGGAGGGCATGACTGCAATAATATAACAACCCTGGCTTTCAAGAGAGGTGCTAGAGAAGAACCCCTCAAAGGTCTAACTCGCTCTCTCCATTTCTTGTCATCTTTGACGTCAATTGGTCTTAACATTTACTGTACATAGCGTGTACAGTACAACTGGGGATAATCTATACATGCAGGGGAAAATACCTGTTGAGCATTTTGCTGATTCATAACCGACAAAAGGTTTGGACAAAGGATGTTTGATCTGATTTACGTTTATGAATTTGCTACTAGAAGGCATGACATAGCTGTTCCAAATGACTGGAATAATATAATAACCCTGGCTTTCAAGAAAGGTGTTGGAGAAGAAAACTTAAAGGTCACACACTCTCTATCTCTCTCTTTACATTTGTTGTATCTTAGGTCAATTGGCTGCAAATATTAACAAAATTGTGTGTAAGGTTGCAAGTTCTGGGAGTAAATGAATACATTTAGGAAAAAAATAACTGTTGAAGCGTGTTGCTGATTGATAGCCTACATGGGTTTGGGCAAAGATGTTTGGTCTGATTTACATTTATGAATTTTTTGCTGATGTTACTAGAAGACTATGTGTAACAGATATGAAGTAATATGTCTCTTAAGTATATACTATGGTTTCTGTGTACAACTCCTACTATATCTCTACACATTCGAATTGTGACCATTTTACACAGCATTTTACTATGCGATACCCTGATAAATTATTCACTGGGTTACACATTCCTTTAAACGTAGAAGATTTGGGGACAGGTGATTATAAGTATAACAGTGACTTCAGCATTGGTTCCAGCATGAAAGTAATTACCATGTTAATACCATGGGATAATACTGCCATTGAGTTATAGCTGTGTGTATACTGTGTACATACCAAGGGGACTTTAACTGTGCAAATACGTCCATGTCTTTACTGATAGTTCAGATGGGAGTTCTGCCAACACTGCTATGGTTTTGATACAGATCCTTCTTTTCAACATTTTGTAGAGAAAACTGCAGTCAAAACATCAGCTGCCATCTTAGGGAACTTGAAAAGGACCATGGCAAGGAGAACAACTTCAGTGGGTGACTATAGGCTAACTAGCTTCTGTTCCACTCTCACATAAACCACATCAATTAGATTATACAGAAATTCATATTTCTCTGGCAGCCCAGAATAAAAAATTATATCACAAGGCAGGTATTCAAATCAACTGTAACCGAGGAAGTTCCCCACCCTGCAGGGGGCTCAAAACAGGATGTAGGCCCAAATTTCTGGGAGTGTGAAGTAGATCATAGCAGTGTTTAAATCTCATTGATTCTGGGGTATTCATGCACAGTGGAAGTGGACCTGGGAACGTAAAGTTTTCTGTGACATATAAGCCCAATCTGATGAAATAGGAGATGGTTTACCATACAGTAATTATTATTATGCTAATATCAGTTAGACGGTGCATCAATAAAGGAAAGGAAAACAGGCTGCAGCAGCTGCAAGAGCCCCCTGCAGGAAGGCTGAATCAATATCAAACAGTACATATACAGTTCAGATGATCTTGGCAGACCAACAGTGTCTATTGTGTGAAACTGCACAGTGTAAAAGACTGCATCCTTTGCAGAAAGGCTGCAGCCCCTCAACACTCCACTTTTGACACAGTGACATACAGTAAGGCACTGATGCACAGAATTTACTCACGACTAATGCATGCATGGCCATTTTTGTTAGGAAAATTTGACGTTACCACCGTTTATGGCATACGTGGGATTTTCCTGATAATTATCGGCAGCTGATCAGTCAATATGATAACTATTTACTCTGCTATGACTATGCAAACCAAACCAGTTGACACAGTAAGAACTATAAAGAAAACTAAGTCATCGTGGGTTGTGGTATGAGAATACAAAAGATGGCATCTCCATTTAGTAATATGACGATAAAAACAAAGTATACAAACTTGCAGTCAAACCATTAAACTTGTTTTTTTTTTTTTCCGACAGGAATTAGTCCTTTAGTAAACTTTGAGGAAATTCCAGCTTTGCTTATCAGCACTCAGTTTGTTGGGAGGGATGGGAAGATGGAAGGAGTGAAGGAAGGAATGGGTTCATTGAAATTTATTTTGATAGTTAATCCGAAATGTAATTTGTATTGCTAACAGTTTTGCATGGATTTGTAGGTAAAGAATAATTTCTCATAATCAACATTGCATGACGAGAATATTCTGCATTGAACATGTACACTTAAATTTATGTACATCAATATTGCTACTTCATCATACGTCCACACAATTGGAAATAGTTTCTAGGCAAATTTGTGCAAGGTGATTAAATTCTGGAAAGCATAGCTTGGAAAAAGCAGGTTTCTTAATTACAGTAGCAGGTCCTCAATATTTCTTCCCAAGAAAATCCTAGAATGTCAATAATGGTCACGAATGGTAAATTTTAACAACCATTTTACCGCCACTCTGAAGATACAGTAGTTAACAACACCCAAAATATTAAATGTCTAATTCAATAATCCTCCAAGGCTGGGGATTATCTGGAGGACCTTATCCTCTTGTTCATAGAATATTTATTGTAATTACCACACATCTCCTCAATATCTCACAAAAAAAACTACATATTTTTAAGTGCCGGAATTACCTACAAAATGTACTTTTCAAAATCATGTGCAACCTTACAGTAGCGTGAATTTTTTCGGAAATTCAGACAAGTTTATAATCAATCTGGGGCTACTTTTTGCCAAGTTTCTGATAAGCATACATATAAATGTTTCCTCTCCAAAATTGTCATATTCTGTGTCAAAAGTTTAAAAAAAAAAAAATTGTTAAAAATATTTCTTCAAGGTTACAACCAAACACAGTTGGAAACCATGATGGTTAAGTTTAGCTATGACTAAATCACTTTGTAAAGTCTATATAATGGTTGGGTATGGATCCTTTAGAAAGATCTTTTTTACTTAGCATACAAAGTAATCAAGCTCTGTGCCATTGTGATAAGAGCAGTCAAGCCCTTGAACTCGACGTATTGTTCTCTTGGAAACACTTACGATCGAATACACTGCTGTTCTTTCATACCTTGATTGCACTTTCTATACGAGAGGGATTATTCCTTGTGCAAAATAGGTCTGAATGTATACACATGTAAAATACATATGAACCTCAGACAATAATTCAAAGCAGCATTTTGGATCAAATCGGCTGAAACAAGTTTACCTTCACCTAGCAAGTATTACTTAATAAAGAAGATTTCAGTTTGATCAAACAAAACACATTGCCTCCAGTAAAGATTTTCAAATTATCAAGAAGAAGTGCCCTCAGACTTCCAACTTTTGTAGGCAGTGTCCTCAAAAGCTTTCTAAAGGATAGTGCTCTTTAACTTGAACTATTATTTGCGATTATATTTGCCTTGTCGAGCTAATGAACTGCAAAATATTTCTTTAGATCAACTCTTAATAATGCTGCTTCAACTAGGAAACAATTTTTGTTTTGTGTCCAAAATATCAGTATTTGGACACAAAACAAAAATTGTTTCCTAGTTGAAGCAGCATTATTAAGAGTTGATCTTAAGAAATATTTTGCATGTCATACCATAATGTAATTAGTTAATAAAAGAGGATTAGTTGTAACATATATAGTTCTTTGTTATGACACATCACAGCAATGTATTGCCATTACCATGCAACAACAAGCCAACTAATTCCAGACTACAGTTAAGAGCTCCTGGCTGCAGAGCTCAACAGTCAAGAGTTGTGACGAGTCACTTTGAGTCCTTACCAGTGATATTCATGACTCGAGTGAGTCCGGTGAAGTCATTGACTCAAATTCTTTGTTATCACTATGTGGTAAAAGTTCCACAGACTTCTTCCGGATACTTAATTGTCCGTCGATATTTAGGGACTTGAGTCATAACTTGTTACAACACTGATAATAGCTCAGACTCTCTCTTGAAATTTCCAACAACAACAAAAAACAAACAACAAAAGGCAGCATTTTATCATTGCAAAGAAAACATATATTGTGCAAACTTGTGAGGCCTATTTGAGTTGACACTAGCTCTTTCAGATGAACTTCACAAAGCTGCTAATATTATGACTGTACACTTTTAATTTTTGTACATAAAGATCACTAACATCCATTTAGTTTGATTATTCAAAAGCAACAATAATTCCCACAAAGCTACATATTAATCTCCTCAACGTCTACTAAAACCTACATCTGTAGAGAACTACGATAAACAACCTTAGAAATTTGCATCAAATTAAATATATAAAATGAACCAACCAGAGGAACCTTCTTTTTAGCAAAAAAATTGGGTTATTTCAGATGCCACACTCCATTGAAAGGTTGGAAATTAAGAAGATTAAGCGGGAAATAGTAATGGCAATATTACTCTTTGCGGGCCTTCAATATCGTAGGTAATATTGCACAAATTTAGCCCACAAGCTGAAAAATACAAGTGCTCTGGTAAAAATCAAGTTCACATTGGCATTTCTCCTGAAATTAAAAACACACACACACACAGTAACTGTAACATGTTTATGAAGGCAGCCCAATAATATTTGCTGATAATGCGCAAAAGGTTAACACAGCTGGGCTGACAGTAAGTGCAGTTACGGAAATCATGCCAATTCTTTGACTCGCCATTATTATTAATCAACTTATCATGTGTTACATGTTCTTAATGTTTATTTGCAGAAAAATGAAATATACTGGCAAAAGTAAAAAATCCACTGGCATTGAGTCAGTAAATAGCCAGAACATAAGAGGCTTGGCTATTGGCAAATTTCATTTTATTACTGCAGATGATAAAGTACAATAGAATAGGGGGAGAGTTGTCGCCCTTTGAATATCTGAAATCTGCCATGCCTAGCAAACCTGTACTTATTTATTTAAACTGATGGGATGACCTCAAAGGTCAGTCACGACAGCAAATTTATAAAGCAATCATTCAAAAATTTAGAAGCTTTCATAGTTACAAGCTTATCAATCACCCCAGACCTATGCAGGGGTGGATTAAGCACATAGCATTCAGCTAAGGCACAATCTATATTAGTTTTCATCTTTGTGCATCGGCTATGACTTCAGTTTCAAACACCTTCGTATTTATGCGTTCGTATATGTATCACATAGATACTACACTCTCAATAATCCTAATGTCAAAAAGAGGCCGAAAACTGCCGAAAACAAAGGATACTTAGCAGAAACTTGATGAATCCTGTTGCAAACTCTGTTAAGAACCTTCGTCGGTCGCAAGCAGCAGAATTCGAGCAAGAAAACCTCAGTTTGGCGATAGTGAAAACGGAGTCCGAAAAACATGCGTTTTCCTTCGGAATGGTAAATTCGGAAGGAAGAGAGTGTGTGGGAGAGGTCACCGTGGGCGCAGTGCTAAAATTATACCAGTGGCGTCTAGGTAGACTAGGAAATGTGCGTTAGTGTAGTAGGAGACAGGTAAGAGAGGAGTGAAGTAAATATCTCTTATCAGACCTCAGGTCCCTCATCATCGTGAGCTAGGTAGAAAGGAGATATTTAGGAGTGCCAGTATATCTCTATATGTGACCAGTGAGAGAGGAGTGACACTTATGCTGTATTCATAACATTTTCCAGATTTGGCTTTGTGTAATACAGGGTTCACCTAAATTTCCTTGTACTGAATCCAAACGAATAAATATAAACAGAGGTTTCATTTACTTCAAACAGAATTCAAAATGCTTAAGAGAGGTAGATTGCATAACATTGCACTTACAGTGGACAGCAATGTTTTTTTCCCTACTTCTTGTGATTTTGTGTGGTAGAATGAGGAGGGGCTTAGTCCAGAAGTGGCCGGTCATAGAGGGTGCACAGTGTTGAAAGGTTACTAGTTCACTCTAGGCAGACTACTGTATAGTGAGAGTGCTGAGGTTGTGAGGAGACAAACAAGGGAAAAGAAAGTAAACACGTGTTTGGAAGGAGGAGATAGTGTGCGCTGACCCATAGCGGAGGTCACCGTGTGCAGTGCAAACTTATACCAGTTGCATTCTGGCAGATCAGGAAAGTGTGTTAATGTACTGTAGGAGGAGACAGACCTAAGAGAGGAGTGAGGTAAATTCAGTTGATCGAAATGCAATGTAGAGGACGCAGATAATATGAGGAATGAAGTAAATTTGACATTCCGATGATTTCAATTTCAAAATCTTGATTGGCAAATTTACCAAACAAACTCTTTAAGGTTATCCAGGCACTTTGGATAGAAGAATGAGGAGGGGCATTGACCAAAGGGGCAGGTCATTGAGGGCGCACAGTGTTAAAAAGGTTACCACCTGGGACATTCTAGGTACAGTAGAACGAGGGTGCTAAGGTTGTGGGGAGACAGGTAAGCGAGGAGCGAGGTAAATTCTTAAGGTTTTTCGTTTGTATTTATAGAGTGTCGTCCTAACTTGTACTGTCATTGAATAGTGATTTTAATATAATCAGAATCTTGAGCTTCCAAAGCTATTTTACGGGGAGGACTTCATCCTTTCTCTGTCACCACTGCTGCTCGGGGTGATTAACGGCTGTTATTTTCCTGTAGTCAAAGCTATAAATGACAGGTAAATTTATTGCCGTCTCGAGCAGCGGGAATACTTTCATATCTCTAAGTGATTAGGAGGTGTTTCTACATCCATCTATGAGCAAGTGTGGATCTAAATTATTTACGATACTGTCTGGATGGGAAGGGAATGATTTAACTGAAAGTTGGAGTGGGGGGCTGGAAGGGAGAGATTTAACATTTTACATCACAATTGTTGTTGCACGTACCATGAAAGATTCAACTGTGTAACAGACACTACACTGTGCACTTACCACATTGCTTATTACAGTACAGATCTGCAATAGAATCAATTAACTCACTGGTTGGGTGGAATCATGTGGGAAAAAGCTAATTTTGTCATTTTTCCTATAAAAGTGATAGCGCCATTCATTTTTTTTTTTATTTATTTATTTTGCTTTTCCTGCTTTTATTTCTTTCTTTCTTCGGTGTCAGAAAATTGTTCAACATTGCCCAACATACAAAGTGCCTTCAATATCAAAGTTCCTAGTTGTCAGAAAGGGGGAAAAAAATGATGTAACCTTCACAAGACAGTACACTGAAGGGAAATGGATGGTGATTAATCTGTCTGCAAAAAAACTGAAAACGTGTCATGATTTTACTTCCAAGCATTCTCAATAAAACAACAAATTTGGGGGATTTCCACCAGGCTACTTTATCCATTCAGAAACCTCCACTCTGGACCCTTCAATCAGACAGCAAATTGAACTCCCTAAGTCTTCTTTTCCCGCTGAATCCCTGTCTGACCCAAAGGCCATAAACAGGAGATACAGTATTAAGGGAACAGTTCAGGGACTATAGAACTGTATACAGTGCGGGAATACAGGACGGGAATACAGCAGCAGGTGACTTCAAATGTGTAGCACCATCTGTACTTCATTGTCAGTCATTACACAGTACCTGTGTGATATCTTGTTCATTGGACTGACCTCTCTAAACAGACAAACACCTGTAATAAATTCATGTTTTCTTGAACACCAACAGTCACAGTACAGTACGTCTAAAGAGGCCAAAGTTGGTTTTTTGCATCCCTATATAGCCTTATTAAACTCCTTTCCACATCTGTTAACCATTTTGGATGTTCCAGGACTTCACTTCACCACTTTATATGACCGAACTCACACAGTACAGTCACAATATGAATGTAATCATGAAAAAGAGAGTAACGCTGATCTGAATTGCAAAGCTTCAGTCTGGGAATCCTGTTGCTTAATACCAGCAGTGGCAGTGCCAGGGATGACATGGAGGGTCATTTACTCCTCCCCATATACTTGTGCGTCCCTGGTGCACTCCCCCGACTCACACCATCCAAGCCTTACCCCCCCCCCCCCCCCACCCCCCCCCGAAAATTTTGATTTTAACGGACTGAAAAAAAAGACAGAAAAAAAACTGCGCAACCTAT
>JAAAKB020162339.1:0-12186 GCA_010014835.2 Apostichopus leukothele | reverse complement strand
TGATATTTACTCCTGGTTCATTCTAGATATTCAGGATCAGGAAGAGAATGGATTTTCACAAATGATCGACAATAACCTTTATATGCTCTTTAACCAAATTTCATTAATCCCACGATGCCGTATCACTGAGGAGAAATATTTGAAATTTTATCAAATGGATTGTAATACCCCAATTGCGTCCCCGGGGGGGGGGGGGCCTTGATATCCCATTCTTTACCACCACGAGGCACAAAACAAAAATATTACCAACCGCTGTAGCAGCGGAAACAGCAGCACCAAGATAAATTTATGCGAACGCCCTCGCATAGAACTATTTCTTTAACGTTTACAGACACTGCCAGCCATTCCCAATTTCCAGCCTTACAACTGCAGCCTACCAAATACTGTTACATATTTATCGCGCTCTCCGGATTAGCGACTAACTATTACAATTTTAGTTCAATTTCAATGGCAGTAATTTATGGCTGTATATTAGGTTGCTGCGGGCTTCCAGAATGTTACATTGTTGTTTATGGCGCATGCGGCGACGGATACAGCATAACCATAATCCTGTAGAGTTTATTACTCTAAATTGTCATCGCAAAGGCTTTGTACCGAAACGCTTTACTATACTCAGCTGATCAAGCGCGTTAGCTAATAAACACAACTATTGTAAAACACATCAATTAGTAGGAATGTAATTACAGCTGATA
This sequence comes from Apostichopus leukothele, assembly GCA_010014835.2. Lineage (NCBI taxonomy): Eukaryota > Metazoa > Echinodermata > Holothuroidea > Aspidochirotida > Stichopodidae > Apostichopus > Apostichopus leukothele. The sequence continues at coordinate 11,494 of JAAAKB020162339.1, read as the reverse complement.
CCGGTGATTTGGAACTTAATTGCGTCTGATAAATGAGTCGAGTACTATTCAACCTTAACAATGAATATTACATCGTAAGAGGACGGCCTGTTGAAAGAACTAGCATGACGTAATATCATATGATAATAGGGTATAGTACGGTCTTTGTATGTCCTGAGCACAAAAACAAAACCTCTCTAGAGGCATATAAGGACCGCTATAGACCAGGGGTTCTCATTTATATTGATATGGAGCAAAGAGTCGGATAGTTAGTTATTTTGAAACATATATATTCTTATGGTTGAGCAATGTGGACAATGTGCTGGTAGGGTGTTCAGGCCTAACGACTGATAGTTTTGATGTTATTCTTTAGCCTACCTTAATTGTAGAGCTATAACCATATGACTATCAGAGAGACAATTTCTTGGCTCTGATGCGGGTGTGAGAGGTTGGGGGAGGGAGGGGGTGAGTTCGGTACCGGTGAAATCTGTAATAGGCTGTTTGGTTTTGATGCTCTGATGTTTGAAGTATAATAGGAATAGTCTGCGAAAGTTGGTGACATGTTGCTGTCATATGTAGTAATCATGAAGAAACTGTGAACTATGTTTTGTTAGTTTGTGTTGACTTTTATGTTGTGTTGTGTTATGTTACTTTATGTTATGGTAAATGATAGTGTCAGAAATGGAAATTCCCCGTCATCAACAACTCATGAACAATAATGAAGTTAATTTCGCGATGAGGCTTGTTAGTAGATTCTATTCGACAAACCATTCCCATTTCACAAGTCGGTAATATATACCTCCCCCACGAGAGGCTATACCAAGAAACTCCTATTTGAACTTCCAAGACAAATAGTCTTATTTTTTTTCTTTTCTATATCATTTTCTTTTCAGTCGTATGTGAGGTAATTATGGCTATGACCACTGCTGCAATAAACCTTGCAATTGGTTCACTGATGACTCGAGTTGAATTTAAACGACAGTATAAGTTTCCAGGATGCCTTGCCGTCGGTTGCCTCTCGCAGTTCCTCTTGTTCCCTCTGGTGGTGTTTGGCTTGGTCCAAGCTTTAAAGCTGGAATACTCGTACGCCGTAGGTATGTTGATGACGGCAGTCGTTCCAACCAGTTCTGTCGCCAGTTTACTGACGTTCTTTATGGATGGCAATATTTACGTCAGGTAAGATTATAAGACAATGTCCTGATAATGACATCACTGGATCATGTAATAGAGATACAGGGAATTTAGGTATAGAAGGGTAAGGGCGGGGTGTGGGGGCTGACGGAAGGGTTGAAACAACCGAGAAATCTTGTGTGAGGGGGTAGTTTACTTATATACATATCACTTTATTTCTTTGAGCGTGTCTATGTATCTGGTCTAGTACCAGGTCACGTGGGTCCCGGGAAATACGTCGCCGGGTCCATTCTTGAAAGCTTCATTCTTCCTAAAGTATAATATGAAAAATTACAATAAAATCATAAATCCAAAAATTTCAACGGCCTTCCTTTTTGAGGAAGAGGCTGTGCTAGTTTTAGTTATGTTGTAGTTTCTCTTAAAATCTGTTCTCTCGAGACTGTTACAATGCTGTGTAACCGTGACGAATATATTGATTTACTTAACACAGATATAATCACTGACGACAGCGTATGTAATTTCTTAGTTCTGCCGTCAACGTTCGATTGTTTTAAGGCTTTTCATGATACTTGTAACTCTAAGCTGTTATGTGTTTTCATTTTACAGCGTTGCTATGACTTTTATAAGTACAATCATGTCAGTCGGGATGATCCCAGCTCTTTTCTTCTTTCTGACCGAGGACATCTCCATGGAAACAGTACAAACTCCTGCATACGCCCTCATCATCGCGCTCCTTCACATGACAATTCCACTCTTGATCGGAATATTTTGCCGCAAGTTATTGAAACCTATTTGGAATAAATTACTTGTGATGGTAAGTAATGGTATGCGTGTATGTATGTGTATGTATGTGTGTATGTATGTATGTGATGGTAGTAATGGTAAAACACGTGAATTTAAGATATTAACTGCAGTGGCGAATGCAGCGAATAAGTTTAGTTTTAGATGGCTCAAAATAGACAAACTCTTCCTTCCACGTTACACTTTCCCATCAGTTTGTTTCTGAGAATTTACGTCACATATTCCACTGATTTTGTTGATTTCACTTATATCATTTAAAATTAAATTTTATTGCTCCTTTTCTATTGCTTATAGTATCAATGTCAGTTTACCGTAGTTCATTTACTTATCAATAGTTTATTTCATGTGAGTTTTGATCTGTTTTGTCTCTTTCCTTTCAAGTTTGGGCTTTCCTGTGGTCTGCTTGGGTTTGCAGGGAATATTATCCTGCAGGTTTCTCTAAACAAAACTCTACTCAATGCGCCTGTGAATGTTTTCTACGCCCTGGCCCTGCTACCAGTTATCTCGTTCATCATGGGGTACGGTATGGGCTGTGTGGGCAGACAGGACGGGCCAGCCAGAAAGGCTTTTGGGATATCTTTGGTAAGTTATAATCTGTTTTAATTCTCATCAACATTAATTATCACGAAATTTTGAGAATGGTAGCAAAAGTGTTAGTTTTTCAAAAGTTCTGTTCTGGAGAATGAGCCCCCGAAAAAAATTATGCTCAAATATTGAGGGGTGTCTTACATTAGAGAGCTCTGAATGTCCCAAAGGAGGACATGGTGTGATATGGGATGGGTTGTTGGTGCTATGGGTGTTGGAGAATGTGATGTATGGTTATGAGGTGGTAGGGTAAGAGCAGATTAGAAAGAATGATGTGGGGGGGGGGGGAATATAAATATTTCTAACATACTCTGTAGAGTCTTCTTATTAATTATATTGTATAAATACATTATGTTTATAGACCTATTCTATAATTTATTTAACCTGTATATGCTAAGTTAAGACATATTCTCGATGTTCCTCTAATCTACCACTAATCTAATCTCTCCTTTCACAGTTCCTCGCTACCACTAATCTAATCTCTCCTTTCATAGGTTTATCACAACATGGCTATCAGTCTTCTTAGTTTAAGTTCATCTGATGTGCACGATCAAAAATGGACGGAGTTGACCACTTTTCCTTCCCTTTACACCCCCGTGACGGGAATCTACGGACTTGTAGCGGTCATTCTCTACCTGGTCTGCTTCTCGGTGGACCATGAGTCAGGATTAAGAGCAAACCACGGGATCAGATCCGGCTACCGGATAATCAGTGACGAGGATTATCCAGAACCCAACAGTAATGTCATTTCAGCAAAAGATTACAAGAAAATAAAAGAGGAAGATTTGAATAATTTAGGGTTAGTCGGCAGAGGAGGGGAGATCATGCGCATTGATTCTATCACCATGCCAACGGTTGCTGAAGAATATACCAGTTAGCGCAAGTAACTCAGAAATGTCAGTTGAGACACACCCGGGTATTGTCAGATTGACTGCTATGCCGTAAACCAAATTGATTCCAGAAATGGTGGGGTGCAATAGAAACCAGAATGCATTGAGGTTCAATGATAATTCAATGCACTACACTTCTGCTTGTTAACCAGAAGTAGCTGTTGCAATATAAATGGCCCGAACCACTATTTTGGAAACTATTTGGGAAACCTTTGTTGTTCATAAATGTTTTCTGGTTTTGTATTGTTCCTCGGAAGTTGCATGCTAAGCGATAGAAGTGTTCAAAGAGGGCGCTCGACGCATCTTGCCAGTGATACGTGATTTCAAAGCAGTCAAATCAAGCTATGGTACTATGTCTTCCAATCACTGAACGGTGAATGTTTGCCAAAAATTTGTTAATAAATTATCTAAGTGTAGATAGTGGGTTGTGGAAGGCTGTGCTATAAGTTATTTAGATATATTTTGGTATACTTTGGTAAGCTTGGTTTGCCCCACCTGCATACTTATCAGTCATCTCTTAAACTTATAAGATTCAAATATTTAAGTGACCAAATTCCTTTCATGGTCTTTAACATTGACATTAGTTAACTATACTTCAGCCCAAATTCCTATATGTTAAGTATGTTGGGCTAGTGACATCTCCAATAAATGTGTAGTGATGCATAACAAGTGTAAGTGTTGTACTTTGTTGCAGAATCACATTTTTGCATGTCTGTTCAAGTGCATCATCCACTGCATATACTACTACCTGTGTGACCTTGCCATGCCATAAGGTCAGTTTGTTGTACATTTCAACTTGGTCACTCAAGGGTATTGGATTGTATATGAATAAATGGGTTTCTCATTGTCAACCGAACTGACAAATTTAAGCGTTCCTCCCCAAGGTCTCTTTGACCTTGCTCTTTGACAAAATTGCTGGATTCTGGTTTGTGACTTGGGTATGGTTCTGTTATTTCAAACATTAGTAATACTACAGTAATACAATCTGACCTCCCCTAATTCCATTATCGGGGTCCCCACCCCTTTACGCTGATATTAAAGGAAAAATAAAAGACAAAATGTGTGAGGTTTTTTTTGTGCTGTTTCGATGTTTATTAAGGTAGTTTTCCTCTTTTTTTACTCTTTTTCTTGATGCATTTTCAAGCGCTGAAACAAACATGTTGGAGAAACTGAAATACCAATATATATAGCAAAGGATCTCCCAACTTTCACTGATTTATTCATTCGCATACCTTAAATGATTTATTCATTCGCATATCTTAAATCCTCAGAGGAGGAGGAGGAGGAGGAAAAAACAGAAATTAGAACACGAACTGGTAATAATATAAATAATCGTGGAAGGGTTAACTTTCGATGGCAAACTTGCCTTTGAAACAAGTTAGATGATCATTTTCCTCTTAAATCAGAAAGAAAAAACTTGTTTTATAAAAACTTGATGATAATACATGTCATTAAGAGACCAATTTAACTGCAGATACACCTCACGCTACACAAACTGTGCTATATCATTATAAATGTTAGTGTGCAAGTACAACATTACAAGTTGATTCCTGTCAATAATGGAGCTTTTCTGTGATATAGATCATATATATCACACATGACACCCCCCCCCCCACCCCACCTCTTGATAGGGGAAAAAACTATAAATTTACCTCTTTTGAAAACCAAAAAATTGATAGTGTTTTTAATTTAAATAGCAGGATTATGTCTTGAACCTTTAAGAGGTGATCAGTCTCAAACATTATCTCGTTTGCTATTTTTAGTTTGTAAGAGAATCGCAACGATCTCTACAATTACAGACAAACAGGAAAGTGGGCGGTCAAGTAGAGAGAATTCACACCTGGTGTATTAAGTAAGAGATTACGAGAATGAGCGCCTTTGTTGGCTTTGAGATCAATTAAGATTAATAATAATAATAAACATTATTAATACCTCCACCCCTACAGTATTACAACACTAGAAATCTTAATTATTTAGAAAGTCTCATTCATGCTCAGACCCTGTCATTTATACAATGAATATTCATTCTATTCATTTGCACCTACGGTTTGCTTAAACTTCATAACTTATCCAAATTACTGGCCAATGTTCCTTGAACCATTCCATTGGCATTCCTCCAAACTAGAGAGAACGTCCTGGAATTTTCCTTTTCGAAGTCACGACAACCCATGTAGCATTTTCCAGGGATGACATTTTTGCTCCACACACAACCACTAGTTCATGAGTAAACATATTTCTTGAATGGAGTTTGCTCCTTGTTACGTATTTTGTTGCGAATATAGCGAGTTACTTTGATATTAAACCTTTCATGTATTTTGTGGTGTGTGTATATATATATATATATATATTTGTAGTGCATATTAATCTCACTCAATGAATATGGCTTAACACTTCAGTACTTCCAATAGATTATATTCAAAATGAGTACACTGATGCTCTTAAGTATAGCAACGTGAAACTGTTAGGTTTATGTTTTTGTCGTTTAGTACTATAATTATTAGCGTTTTCTTTCTATTTACCTAAATATCGAACGAAAGGTACAAAAGGAATGAAGGGAGGATATCACGACAGGATCACATTTAAAATTGTGCTACACACTTGGAAATTACTTCAAAAATGTGGCTTTTACTTCAAAAATGTGGCTTATAACTAGCCCAACACTTATGTGGTTTTTATCTTTTCTTATAGCCTTAGTTATTTTATCGATGAAAGTGAACACAGAAAAAGACAAAAAGGTGTAAAATAAATAATTTATAAAAAGCAAATTGATATATATGTGTGTATATATATATAATGAAACAGAATGTTTGGGATGAGATGACACACATTAGGTCACACCTCGGTTAACCTTTAATGTATGCCACAACACGACTAGGGCAGATCTACGTTCATCTCACATCGCAAGGTGACATGTCGGAAAACCATTCGTGAAAAGATGGCAACCAAGAGGAGACTAAGGGGTGTTTTTCCCCCTCCAACAGACAGACCAACCAACAGACAGACAGGCCAACTAACAGATGAAATTTAGTGGGTGGGCCCTGATGCAGGGTAACAAGTGTTCAGTTTTATACACTCTATATGAATTAACACGTGCAGTAACTTTAACATTGATAAACTCTTTCCATAGAAGTGCCAATAAACCATGCAACTAATTTTTGATAACTGTCTGAAAAGACTTCCAACAACCTCAAGGCCACTAATTAACTGGAGCGTTACCCAATTGGAATCTAATACATTTTCAAAGCTGGTAGATGTTTCTAATTTCAATTAAAAGTGCAGTATCATACTAAATCTCGTTTAATTTTTACATCAACTTCCAAGAATAAATTGCAGCAAAGAGGTTACAGATAGACCAAGAGAACTGTTGAGCCAACGATATGACAACCATTATTGAAAAATTGTAAATCTTCACAGTTATGATGCAAGAATAATATTACTTGCTTCTTCAGCAACCTACCCACTTTGAAACATGCAGCAGAATAAAAACTGGATAAAAGGAATTTCAGAGCACTACCCATATGTTCATTAAAAAAAAAAAAAAAAGCTACAATTCTTGTCAGAAGAATCTATTTAACCCTTTGGGACATTAACTGTTACATGGGTGAACATGCAAGTGTAGAGCTAACACTGCCACCAAAAGTTAACTATATACAAGAAACAAGTGAAATTAGTTTGGTTACCACATCTTATCTTTTTTAAGTGCATAGAAGGTACAAAAAAGAAATATGGAAAAATCGGGGCAGAATTATCCCCTAGGAATTTGAAAAGGAGAAAAAAAATATAAGGAAGGAAAACAAAACATGGGGAAAAGCTATCAAATCTTAGAACAGGTAAACATAACCTCAACAAAATGGAAGCATTGACTTCTGACTTACACAAAGCATGCAAAGCATACACAATTAATGCATGAGTATAACACGACAGTTTAACATCATCATCATCATCATCATGTGCTCCCCATTTAACGAATGTCATATCAAAAAAATAAAAAAAAAGTTGATTCAACCTTTTATATTTTGCTATCCATCAAACAAATGCAACATTAGGTTGGTAGTCACTTTAAGCTATAATTAATTTTCTCACCAATATAAAATCAAAAAAACATTTCCTTGATCTAATAAATGGTGTAATACATAGCAGTGGAGGAAGGTGACTGTGGGTTTACTACATGCTTTTACCAGTGCCTAAACAAAGAGCTGTATATAGCTCAAAAATATCAACCTCATTGTACACATTTTGTCATGTTCTTACCAATTTTTTTTCTATTATTTTTTTCATTTTTTGCTTCAAATTTATAACACACCAGTTGTACCTTTCCAATTTTATGAGTCACTTCAACAAAAGTGAAGCGACGCAATATGGCAATTTTTCACATCTGGGAGGAAGTGAGAGCACACTGATGATGATCAAATTTTTACATCTTTGTTTCTTGCAATTGAGAGTCGGATACCAATTTAATACCTTGAGTTGCAAACTTGATCAAAAACATGTCAACCACTTAATTTAGTTACTTCCCTTCTGTTGCCAATGTACTACTAACAAGTCTAACATACACACATACATACACAAAGAATGTTCTTCTTCAACTTAACTTCTTTTACCATTTACATGAAAGCCAATCTGTATCATATATATTAGTCCAAATCCGTTTGTACGACTCATAATCGCCGCACCTTATACAACCTTGCAGTAACTCTACATGGTAGTCTCTTTACTTAACATAGATATCTAGAAGCGGTTAACTTAACTGTTAAGATACTACTATGTAAAACCCTTTGCCTAACCTTACCACAACATTTGTTCAACTTGGTCCATCCTAGTGTAGTTACCTTTTGCTTTAAAAGATAGTAATGCCCCACTTAAAAGAACCACAGAGGAATGCATCATTCCCTGCAACAACAACAAAAGTGTGACGAGCTGCTTATTTATTTCCAAGCGATTCAGTTCTGATTCATGAAACATCTTTATTATGACAACAAGTTTAGGTCAGCAGATGTCATTCCTACTACCTACAATGCATTTATAACCCTCCCTTTACACAGACGGGGGGTGGGGGGAGGGGGGCTTGGTTGGAAGCAGAGGAATTACAATCACCAATAGCAGATACAATATTTGAGACCTTGTGATCCACTGAGTGTTTGTAGGCATTTCCCAAGAAGAGTTACACATTCCACATCCTTTACATGGTAATACCCACCACACTGCAGGTACCAGCTAAATCCTAACCTTGAAATTAGCAGCCCATGGTCTTCTCTTATGTTGCAATAACAAGCCATCAACAACTGTTTTATGATTTCCTTAACCACTTGGTTGTTTTTATAAGACTTTAGTGATGATGATGACCCAAGAACCATTCAATCTATAAAGTGATCCTTCCTTTTGACTGCACGATGATGTGACATGACCGCTTCCAGGCACTAATCCTAAGCTAGCTAGCCGGGCGGGGAGTTACTTCATAGGCTATCGTTAGCCATATATATGCAATGAAGAATTGATCCCTACAGGTTCATGCAGGCACTGCTGTTAATATGATGAATGGCTGCTATTGTGGTTACAATTCAACAACATGCTTAAATTTTATAGTACTCAATTTACATAGCTAGGAGACATCTGTCCTGGCCACTTCTACCATGTGAGCATGGTCACTTGATGGATCCGCTTCCGCCATAGCATTTTGACCTCTAGCCTCAAAAGAGTCCTTGCGTTGGATGTTCAAGCAGCCCTCTTGAGAGACATTTCCTTCCATGCCAACAGCACCACCCTGTTGAACTACTACTTTGCCACCCGATTCCCCCTCAACTTCTGCTGATTGTACACTAATGCTACTATACTCCGATGGTTGATTGTCAGCTAACCTCGGTCCACTATGCTTAGGGTCCCTTCTGACAGTCTGACTGGTACCTTCGACGGGTACAACAGGTGTGTCCTGTATAACCATCCTACCCTGTTGGCTGTCAAGGTACCTTGGCTGTTCAATGAGTCCTTGATAGGGATCTGTTGGTATAGGGTTCATATCTTTCTTATTCCAAGCCGCCATGGCAGCTTCGACATGTTGGACCTCTATATTGGACTGAGAGCGCTGGGGGATGTAACCCCTACCGACACCCTGTCCGTCAGATAAGTTCCTGGTGTGAGTTGTTGCATGCATGGGCATATTCTGTGTACTGCTGCTGCTGTGGGTTAAAACCACTTGTTGTTGAGACTGAGAGGGAAAGCTCACTGTGCGGTGGACTGGGTGTCCCAGCCCTACCATGGCACCATCCGGTAAAGGCTGATTAGCTGCTGCTGAAGGAGGAGGCACGGACGATGAAGATGACGATGACAAAGAACTAGCTGCTGCTGCTGCAGACGTGGTCGTCTGGGTGACACCGGACGATAGACCATATTGAGCTGTTGGTACTGTACTATACATGTAACCCATGCCTATATTAGGTGGTATACTCATAGCACTGAATGGCAGAGAACCCGGAAACTGGGATGTGTTGTACGGCAGCATCGCACCCATGGCGGTACTGTGCTGTCCAAAGACACCTTGTTGTGCTGCTGCCGCCGCTGCTGCTACGGCCATTGAGTGGTTTCCATCCGGAGGAATGTAATTGGTGGACATACTCGGCTGGAATGGAGGTAACATGTTACCCATCTGCATCAAGTTGTGGAAGGGGCTCTGTGGTGGAGTCAGAGTCACGTACGGGTTTGCCGCCGTCATGCCGTACTGGCCGCATAAATTCTGCAATTCTTCGTACTGTCTCCATAACATCTCCTTTCTTTCTATTTCATGGCTGTAAAATAAAGGATGCACGTAACCAAATTTATGTAATTAAATGAAAAAAACAACTTTTCTTTCAATGTTTGTGAAAATTGAATTGTCGTATGGATCGATCATGAGTCAATGCATTTTGCTATTGTTTTTATCTCCTCCTTTGCATGATCTTGATAACTGAGTAGTACAAACTATAGTATTAAGCAAAACAGTAATGATATGTAACCCTACCCGGTTGGGACAATTTATTCTATAGTGTACTTTCATGTCCCACTTCCAAAAGCACTCTTATTGTCTGTACGAGCAGTATGAATATCATGTTTCTATCATATTAAGGTTAGAAAAACTATTTTAAACAAGAGACCAGTAAAACCTTCATCTCATTTCTTAACTTGAAGAGATTCAGAACTACAAAGATGTAGACAGACCTGCAGATTTTTTTTTTTTTTTCCCCCTCTTGATTGGAGATATTAATTTTAAGCCATTGCTTAAATCCCTTGTTACAAGGGTTGGACTGAAAAGGGAACTTGTTCCCTAAAATATTCTTAGAAATTGTTACTTTATGCATTGTTCACTTAATACAATGCATAAATGATATATATGCAATGGTTGTTTTATGTGCCACATAATAAGTGATTCATCTTTCAGTTTGTAAAATCTTTAATAGAAAATTCCTGACGAGGAACACTAAAGGTTAACACAGCCATTCCGTTACAAACCTTTGAAGAAGTTCTTCAAGTTCTTTCACCTTGTCCTGGGTTGGCATCAAAGTTGCAGTCAACTAAAATTTTAAAGAGAAACAAGAAATATATGCTAATCGAACCAAAATCAACTTTAACATTTGAAGAGCTTGGGACATCAAGTTGTAAGGAGGGAACTAAAAACTTTATTTAAAACCTGAGAAGCAAACATGGTTTGACTGAAAATAATTATACAAAAAAAGTGGTTACTTCCTATTCTTACCATTTTCTCATTTTTTCATTTTTAAAGTACCAATTATCTTAATTTCAGAAGGTATCTTTAGTCAACTAGCAGAACATGCAGAAATGGCTCCATTTTTGAAACTAAATTCCGATAATAATGTAGGCCGTTAATATACAAGCCAAGTTTCACTTCAGATGTATTTATACTGCAAGGTTGTACCTTAAATGACTGTTTGTCCCTTTGACAATCTGAAGAATGTTAGTTATAGGGGGGGGGGATTCTTTTCAACCATAGCATGACTTGTAAAGCAATTTCATATTTGGCAATGAATTTGATAAATCTTTAACTTGAAATCAGATACTTCGTACCATTAACAACACCAATTTGTTAAAAATAAGTTCTTTGGAACAATGATCCTTCCGCT
>JAAAKB020162122.1:0-12187 GCA_010014835.2 Apostichopus leukothele | reverse complement strand
ATTGAACTGGAAAGTTATTGTTCACGAGGAAGTAGAGCTCAGGAGGGGGGGGGGGAGAATCATTTTTTGGGGGCGGTTATTTCTTTTGATGTATATATATTTTTTATCCTTCATTAGTTTTTTTCCCGGCTTTAATGTAATATTAACAACATGTTCGACTATTTTTTTGTATCACATACTGCTTCTTTTCAACGACACAAAAAATCAACCTAATTGATCATTTGTAGATCTTATTGTCTAGAAATAACGTAATTAATAAATGAAAATAATATCGATAAATTGATGAAATTAAATTTCAACGGATCACATTTCTCCCGAATCCAAAATATTCGGTAGACAAAATTGTGACGTCACTCACCAAACATTTGTGGTTTTCATTCGGATAATTAAAACCTATAATATTAATGTAATATTATCTATTTTAATCTAATCAGATTAAAAATTGATCTAGATTAAATCAAAAGTTTGATACTCGTGATTGTTCACATACTAATATGACTTCAAACATGTTAGATTGAAAGTTCATCAAGTAGATTGAATTTGTCAATGCATCAATTTGAGGGAGTTGTCACGAAGAATGGTCGATCTTTGATAAACTACGGGAGGAGGATGGGACGAGGAAATGGTACTAACCGTACCCATGTAACTAGGCGAGCTCTTTGAAAACCTACTTCTACGATGACGGTAAAGTTTGATGGATGCAGGAGGTAACATGAATGTCCCCTTTGTAGCTTTCGATCTGTGTTAGTCAAAAATGCCATTGTTATATTTCACGAAAGTTATGTATATTTTTTCCACTCTTCTATCCCTATAACGGATACAGATCTTAATAGCAGCTAATGAAATATAAACCTACACATTTCTATTTCACTTATTTCTAACTTTCGTGGAGACGTTAGTCAGTAGTTCACAGCTACAGCTAAATCGATATTAGATGCAATCAACAGCATGCGCCCGTTTCAATCTATTAACTTAAAAGAGTGATCTATCTTTTTCAATGACACGCAATTCATGAATATGCATGATGTTACTTCCTCTAAAACATGTTGCACCCAATCCCAGCCACCCCCCTTACCCCCATCCCAAATGATGGGGTGTAAATTCTCTTAACCTGGTTTATAGCTTCACAGTAACTCTACAAAGGTTCCAATATTATTATTTGTTTTGATGACGCTAACAATTGTTTAATCGCATCCTAAGAAATTCCATAAAAAAAACAACAAAAGTCATGGTCATTCTTTGGTGGTATTTTGCTAATAACTAACTTTAAACTTCTCGTAATGGCCTCTTACTTTTCGATCAGTTTTCGCCTACATCAACGAGACTACAACGAATGATGTATCGGATTTGTCATAGAACGTTGGATTTATCAACATTGTGGAACCTCTGTGGGGTGTAAACTTTTGTTTCTGTGGGAGCAAAATTTACGAAACCCGACTTTCTCTCGGCACATAGTTAAATAAAGTTGACTATAAGGCATGTGTAATATTCATGATTTTATAAAAAAAACCGTCTTTTTCATGTGTTCTTGGATTGTAAAGCACTTCAGGTCCTACCAAAGTACACGGTTACCATGGGAACATTAATTTCATTAAACGAGACCAAAGTACCCAATTTCCAAATATTACTTTTAACGTTTTCAATTTCATTCAGCTGACGTATTGGGGATTAATAAAAGAGAAACCGTCAAATTCAGTCTGATCCAGGTTCATTATAAACAGTTTATCCGTCGGCGTCAGGTTCGGCTCTTCTCGGGTAAACTCGCGATCGAAGTTATTCGTATCCTGTTTCCCGGTCTAAATATAGCAGAGAAAGAGGGGAAGAGGTGGGGGAGAGAGAGAGGTGGAGAGAGAGAAAGTAATAATATAGAACAAAATCGAAAAGAGTTGATGACAGGGAGCATCGATTTTGTAGAAACTATTTTAAGGCTGTTCTAGACGCAATGGAGTAACTTTCAGATCATTTAAGTCGGAAAGAAATCTGCCTATTGTAATGCAATGTTCAATTGAGGTATGTAACCGTAGTCAAAGTCCCGGATGTTCGGATATTATCCCCCATTCAACAACAAGGTGTTTCTCTGCCTCGCGCCGATACAGTCCTACACCCTATACCGCAATACGACGTGTTTTTTGCAAATTTGTTCTTTTCATCCCAAACGTCACAATTTAGCTTACAGAACACTTCATCCGTTAATGATATTAACAACTTTTGCCGGGATTCCTACATGTAAAGCAGAATACGTAAACTCCCTTTTTCTTCTTTTCTCTTTTATGCAGCTTCTATAACCTTCATGAACAAGGTAAACCACAAAGGTTTCTCTCTTCAACATCATTGATGACTAAAGGAAGTTATGTCTAAGAGTAAACAATTGCCTTGAAAGTTTAAACTCCTTCATTTGAAGCACTCTGAAGATGCCGTTCTTTATTAATACCGCCCTCAATCACAATAAATACCGCCCTCGATACACAATATATACCACACTCTAGAGAATAAATAAATACCGCCATCTATTTTAAATATAAAGCGGTATGCATAAAATAAAACGTTGTCAAGCGTTAAAAAGAACATTCAGTTCATAACTGCATTTTGCGAGCAATGGTAGGATAAACAAAACACCTCTTCATTCGTTATTCTCTACCCTTGTTTGGGGACACAGTGAGTATAAATTATGAAAATGTGCTATATCATAAAAGAAAACTTCTACCTTCCTGTTATGAATTCTTATTTTACCATCCAACGAACAGATGATCATTCTTTAGGATCTTATGAAAATTAGATCTACTTGTATGAGGCAAATCCTTTTTTTGTAATTCTTAAGAAAAGCAATCTACGTATAACAGAGAAGAATAAAGGCAATATCAGAAAAATCATTCGAGCAAATTCTTTGAGAAAATGTTAAGATACTCACATTTGCCCATCTACCCACACAGAGAGACAAAGACGGCACTGCCCTTTCTGCCAGCAAGCGGGGTTTGGGATGTAAAAGCATGCATGTGGCTTAGGAACTGGTCAAAAGCATGCAGGAATAAGCTAACTACTATAAAAACATAAAAATTCATTCATTAAAGTAAAAAGGAGATTTTTTTTTTCGGTTTTGATTAGCAATACAAAAAACTAAGATCATTACAATAAGAACAATACAATTTTAAACATGTCAAGGAACAGAAATGCAGAATAATCTCTTAAGAAAGTACTGCGGAAGGTTTCAGTTAAACGTAACTTCGTCACTGTCAAAGTGAACCAATCGGGATCCTGTAAACTGCCGTCTGCTGCTACGTGTTAGTCGTTGTACACATTGATCAGGTTACACTTTACAGCAACATCCAGCCAGACTTCAATGAAAAGATATCGCAGACGACAGCAAACGTAAGTCCTGCAAGTGAGTTCGAGTATTTCTAGGTGTCCAGATTTCCATGGTAACATCAAAGAACATTTGCATACGGTTATCTTGACATTCCACTGGCTAAGGCTATGTAGAGGACGCTAACAAAGAATATTTCAAACACAGAATATTATTTTTCGACGTGATGGAAAAAAAGAGTATAGTCGTTTC
Source organism: Apostichopus leukothele (assembly GCA_010014835.2). Taxonomy (NCBI): domain Eukaryota; kingdom Metazoa; phylum Echinodermata; class Holothuroidea; order Aspidochirotida; family Stichopodidae; genus Apostichopus; species Apostichopus leukothele. The sequence continues at coordinate 8,634 of JAAAKB020162122.1, read as the reverse complement.
CGATTCGCCATATTATGAGTGGATGCCTATCACTGTTAGCTATTTGTTTTCATTACATTATTGCCGGAGGATTTCTTCACGCAAACTTCATGTAAGGATTACTGGCGACCATTTTTAAAAGTTCGAAAACCTGCAATATGGGCATACACATTGTACTTATTTTGACGAAAACTAATTTCTTGTTTTAAACAAATATAATAACAAACATTAAGAAATGGTTAGAAAGAATAATCTATGGATATTTCCTCCAATTTTTAATTTGACCAACAAACACCATTCGACCTGATGTAAGCATGCTGGCGCAGAAACTTTATGGTCATATGGGATTTTTGTATTGAGCTTTATAAATTTACTTCATCCTTTGACTTCACTTGTGTGGAGAATAAAAAAAACATTGAGAGACTTGGAAGCACACTACAAATTTGCATTCTGTAAGCTACAGTCACGGCTTTCTGACAATTACGTCGCTGTAGGTAATGCGCAGAAGTGCTTTAAGAGGATTCAATCTGAAGTTTGAAGTGGATTGGGGGTGGGTTGGGGTATTTTGAATGGCATTTGACTTTGATTGCAGGAGGTAAAAACGTACAGACAGAATGGACCGTCAATAAACAATGAACTATTGACCGAAACGGTTTATTTGCTAGACTAGAAAATCGATTGGATGAACCACAGGCTGGGTGAACCTCAAAGATTAAACAATTTAAAAGACGAAATAAACAAAAATACGGTATTGTCGTGTAGACAAATGATGATAATATTGCTAAGCCAGTTTCCAGTCGAAGGTTGGGATTTGGTTCCTAATACCATATTTGAATTTCGTTTCTCCAAAAATCTCGGATGTATTTGTTATGATTAATCGCGAAGAGATTCCATTCCCGGTTATAATGTGTAAACAACATATTAAGACTTGAATTCGTAATAAGAAAATGAAATATATAGGCTTTGTTCAGTTGTATTTCCATTTTTTTGTTTTCATTTTTCTTAAATTCCAAGTAGGCATAATTCTTGCTTCCCTTCAGATATAGTTAACCATGCACACCAGTAAAACAGCTTAACTACCTTCAGAAAACGAAGGATTCACATTGATTTACATGAATGTGTTTAATGTGGTCTTATACACTTTATAATCAATGGAGGCAAGTCTCGGATATATAAGTCCAACATTCACCTCTTTTTGCGTGTATCCTATGAGACTATAGTACATAATTACGTTTGCAACCTACAGCCGTAATGGTACAGTTATGACAAATACCCAAATCTGAACCCTAATTGTCATGCAAATATAAGGTATGATTACGATTTACAACACCCCTACCCTGCCCCAATTCGGACAAGGACCTACATCCACCCAGTTCTCCATAAATTCCTTCAAAACAAGGACATTAATACGAGAAAATTAGGGTCAGTCAATTGTTATGCAGATGACATATCGCTGTACCTTTTTAGGAAGCAGCATTTACATATTGTGACTTGTGGCATGCCATATGAATTTTCACAAGCTGGAGAAGAAAGTTGTTTTATTCTTCTTCTTCTTGTTACAGCTGAATAGTTATGCTCAAACTAATAATGAATGCTCGTCTGCGATTTTTGAATTAAGGGGAGAAAAGTAACGCCTTCGTTATTTCATGCTTGCTATGATTTCATGCTGCTGATGGTCAAATATAACTAGAGGTGCATGCTTATGGCCATTTCCGTAGTTTAGCTTACATCCATATGGTTAGCTTAAATGCCAGTCACAGTAAGTTATGACTGCCTGTATAAAAAGCCCAACCACTATACTGTACCGGCAGGCAATGATTTGTAATCTCAAGGTTTGAAGACGGATAAGCATGAGAAATTAGGAAAACGAGAAAATAACCGACAACCTAGTGAGATATTAAGATTACATCTGCAACTGTATTATTATGAATGAGGCACTTATAGGCAAGCAAGTAATCATGCCGCTAAAGTTGAAGGTTGTGGATAGTGAATGAGCACCTTACGGCAGTTTACATATAGTTTAATACACACTACAATGCGATACCCTCCACTTTATTGTATAACAAAAACAAATACCCAGGGAAGTACACACTTAACCTCAAATAGTTAGATCCCCTATTAACTTAAAAATGATCGGAATGTGGCAAAAATAATGTATGCAAATCAAGACTGTTCACATCTCTAATCAAAATTCTTGAATGTCTAATTTCTACTGCATGGCTTTGTTGTCCCTATAATTTCCAAAGCAAAGGCTGACTATGGCAAACTTTTTCGCCTCATTTTTCAAACCAAAGTGTCGATCTATTGTACTGGCCCATTTACCTGTTTATCAATAGCGCCCTCTTTTCCCTCACATAGTCTGCTGTACAAATTGGGTGATATAACACATCCCGTAGATTATGGTTTAGCCCCCTCTATCAATTACACATTTCTAGTATAGAAACGAAAATACCCCATCATCACAACGCAAAAAAAAATTTTGCTTTGAGCGGCATTCCTCAGAAATGTTGCTTATCAAGTAAACTACATATAATATAATACATATAATATCATGAACAATTACAAATACCGATAAACCCTTCCTTTGTGCAGAACTTCCACCGATAATTGAAAATAAAAGGTAGAAAGATGAAAAAGAAAATTGTCTTCTGATATTTCGTCAAATGTTTACAGCAGAAGAGATCGTGCGTAATACATGATACAGGGAGAAAAAAATTAAGACCGTATTTTCCAAATATAATTTTTTTTTTTAATAATAGTTATACAAAGTAATATATAAATGAAAGATCTAAGAAAGAAAATTGTTGAAAGAGATACTGCTAATTATTACTATGGTTTAGAAAATTTTAATAAATAAATTTTACGTAGATTATTCATAGTTTCGTTGGAAACCAAGTCGGATATTTGGTAGGACCAATCAAAAGCTACAGAAGAATTCAATTTTTATCGGAGAAATCTGATTCCATTTTTCTTAACACACTGAAATCATCTTCCTTGAAAAGATTTAATGATCCATTGCCTCTTTCATCATTATTCAAAAAAATCATTGGATCAAGGACCAAGAATTCAATAAGTTATCCAAAAAAGGATTTTCACACTCATTTCAAGTTTGGAGTAAAGATGGTTTCTTTAAGTCATTCTGATTTTGATTAATAAATCAATATTTTGATTCTGTATTGTTAGTATATTTAACACTGCAAGGAATAAAACAATTTCCCCCAAATAAAGATATCATGAATTGGAGGAATTTTGGATTTATTTCAAGGGTTTTGTTTTGCATAGGCCGGAATGTTAAGCATACCATGGTTACCAACAGCTTAGAACACTATTCAAAATCTCCCTCCCTCCCTCCCTCCCCCAACCCAACCCCCCAAACAAGAAAGAAAGAGGGGCTTTAAAAGAACAAAAAATTAACATTCATTGGTTAGATACATATCTTTATAAAGTATATTAAAGTTAATAAGCAAACTAAAATGGTACATGAAATGTGCATCTTTTGGGACAAATATTAATTATCCATAAAGTGTCAGGGAAATATAAAAGAAAACACTTGAAGCTTCCTGAGTAAAGTGTACACAGTTAATCCTATCACCCCCCAAAAAAAATTAAATTTGTTAAGCTAACATGTTTATTCATCATATAATGAATATGCATTAATCTAAGTCATTGAATATGAAGTTAAGCTTTTGTGATACTTGGAATTTGTTGCGTACTTAAAAAGAACTCATCTTGTCTAAATGCAGTATAGCTGGGACTCTACATACAGAATTGGCATTTATTAAATCATCGTACTGCAAGCCTTGCCAGATCTATGAGGCAATTATTTCAATGAATATTCATTTTATGCAAATAGGCAGCCCACCTGGGAGATAGTATGTCATAGCGAGAACAGTCAAGTCCCCTTGACAAGATTTTAAATTGACCTAAAACTGCAACGGATATTACTGTTTCCATATTTAAAAAAATTATATTGACGATATTTTTTTTAGTTCATAGGACATTATCCGGCTTTTATCTTTATATTGCTGTAATGAATATGCAATTTTTGCTCAAATCAAATGAATATTAATTTTTAAGTTTGAGATAAATATTGATCAATTTCAACAACACAATTCAACTAGACATCCAACTTTACAATTTCTATCGCCTTTCTAAACAATGCTGGACTCTGTCCTATTTTTGAAACAAACCCTTATAAAAAAAGTGATTACTGCACATGACTGGCTCTTCTAATCTGATACTAACAGTAAATATGATTCACCATATGTTGCACCTAATTTATGTCAGCAATGTTTGCTCTCAGTAGCATTTCCGGACACAATCACAGCCATGTTTAGGTTCATAGAAACTCAGTTAAATAGTGAGAGAGCTAAACATATCATACAGTATTAGATACATCAGTCTCAATTGCCTTCGGAGATACTCTCAATTTAAAAGCAGTTGTCCATTTTCGTTTTTTTTATTCTGATCATTTTCTTGATTCACATCGGTAACAAAAAACCAAGAACAACACCAACAATGTAATACATTCGATGACTGGATCAGTAAACTTGCATTTTGAATCATTGTTGAAAATTTGTCTAGTTGAAATTTCATTAGCTTCACTAACAAATCAAGTTTCATGTCAGGTTATGAATAAATAAATAAAAAATCATAAAAAAATCAGTTTGCTTTTTTGCATTTGGAAGGTGATTGATTTATTATATAAATAGGGATATGAAAATTATTTATATCTGGTCGACAAAACGATGACATTTGAAAAGTCACTGCTTTTAATCGCTCCCCTGGTAACTATGATTCGGTGGGCAAGTTTTGTGGGGTTACTTAGTTTGATCAACTGTATTTCAAGTGTGAATAATACTGGGCAGAATTAGTAAAAAAAAAAACTGTTTCTAGATAAATCCCAGTCTACTTTCTTTTATACTGGCCAACAGCCATCCGCACAAGCAAATAATTTAACTAACTTAAATAAGCGAGAGTAATACCATGATTTTGGGGGCAATTATTTTTACAATATGAATCAGGTGTGGCCATGATTTTACAATGTTATAAACAATTTTTTTTTGTCTTATGACAGCATTAAGGTAAATAAACATTTGGATATATTGACCTCTACGAAATCGGTATAGGTTGGTTCATAGCATACTGATTATAAAGACTTTGAGACCGATGTAAATATGTCTTAATATAATTCATTTGAGGTGATAATTGAATTAAAGTGATATATCATGGTCAATACTGAAAGTTAATACTAAATCATATCTAAATGTTTCACTAAATTTGATACTCATTTTTTTTGCGTATTCAATGATAATTAACCACAAACTGAGAGTGTAAAAAATCTGAAAAATCAAGAAAATGAAACCTTGGTCGAGAAATCAGTTCCCCAACAACAATTGTTGGTTTTTTTTTGCTTTTTTTTTTCTTTTCTTGGGGAGGACAATAACAAAGAGATAAATCAATTTGCTTTTAGGAAAGAGATTTTGATATCAACCACACATGGAGACTATCAAAGAAAGCAATCAAAACTGACAGAAATTTAACAACTAAAGAGCACTTTGTTAACACTTCTTATCGCCTAGAACAGCTTGAAGTTAATAAAAAACAATACCTATAAAAACAATACAATTCCTTCCGATAGACACAACCTCGCAGAGGTAAACGGATAACATCATCCATCACCTGTCAGGGCTTTTGGGAAATGAGATAAAGGAAGCTAAGCTGTACCTTGATGAAACCCCCCTTCAAATGAGATTGACCAACATGTGAGTAAAGACACACCACGACAAATAACCTAACACACTCACACAGTACAGGTTATATGTCACATTAAGCCTACCCTACAATTCCCCTATTCCCTTTATATATTGCTGTACAAGCCTTCTGATCTCATAATTATTCAGGTTTTGAACACATCAAAGTACAATGGTTTGGTTTGGCCATCATCATCTCATCCAAACTTAATTCATGAAACTAATTAAACATATCTTAGGTTTTAAAAATAAGAAAAAAGAAAGAAAAAATGATTTTAGATGATATTCAGGGTCTAGGGTTTTATTTATTTCTTTTTTTATAAAGGAGGGGGTACTGCTCTTGAGGTGACTGAAACTGACTTTTAAAGCAGAGGGGTGGGCTAGTAGCATCCTACTCCAGGTCTAAACTTGATTTCATTAATAACTATTTTGTAACTTTTGTGAGGTTGAATAAAGTGGGGGGGGGGGGTATTCGCCAACCCCCAACAACCAACCCCAGGCTATGAACCTTGGAGTTACCGTGTATTCTCGTTGCCATCGCCATGATTCAATTACAACATGACAAAATACAAATGATAAACTGACAACTTGCCAGATGTAAAATAAGAAAAGAAAGGGGAAAAACAAAATTGTCTGGTGTTTGCATACAATACTTAACTTAACCGTCACCATTAATGGTCTTGGATCCAACTTTTATAAAGATTATATTTCATTACGTTTTAATAAGTCTTTTCATTTACCTTATCAATGTATATTTCATTTCCTAACTACCAAGCAACCACTCTAGCTGGTGTCTGGAATGCATGTTACAAACTACAAACTACAGGCTATATCAATAATTATTATTATTTTTTCATCTACTTTAATAGCATTATACTAACAAATATTAATATTTTATCATTTTGCATTATTTTGGTACAAAAAAAAAAATTCAACAAGAAAAAAAATTGTTTGCTGATTCTATAGGCGAGGAGGGTTATAAGAAAGCCTGTTGCTAAATTTGTGTTAAAATTTCTACCACATCTTCGTTTCGGCTACGAAGAGCAAAACACCTGTCGAGTATTTGCCGACTAAAAAAACCAAGCACCGTAAACATTGACGAAACCCAAAATGAAGAAAACCGGTTATTGCTTTGTAAAAGCGGCGACGAATTCTACCACGACCGATTAACACCGTTTAATAACGTACAATCAAAGCGAGGACACACAGATATGGAGAGAGAGAGTGTGAGAGGGGGGGGAGGAGGGTCGCTGGAGTCCTTAAACGCCACCTCCTTGCTTTTTACTCTGGGTCTCCCTTCACGAAACCGTCAAATTGCGGATTGACGAATGTGAAGCCGCCAAACTCCTCCCCAATGTTGGAAATGATGAACTTATCGGTAGGCGTTAACGTGCAGGCGTTCTTCGTGAAATACGGGTCAAAATTTTCTGGCTTGCGAGGGTTTTTCTGTAGAGGGAAACACAAAAGACACAAAAACGGGGTACAGTGAGGTGAGGGATCGGTGGAACATGCGTAAGGGGGGAGGGTACGACGAGAACCGACCCGAGGACATCGAAGAGAAGGGTACAAAGGGTACAAATAGAGAGAGAGATGGAGATACAGAACGAGACTCACCCAAGGAATATCTGGTATTAACACTTTGGTGGTGTTAATTAAAGAAACCGTCCTTCATTGTCATTAGCAACAACTAATTAAGTTGTTTTGCGATCATTAGGAGTTAAAATTTATTTCTTGGCAAATTTATACCCGAAATTTTTTTCAATATAAACGTCTTTTTTTTATTATTAATAATTGTTTTACTTTGTTGACTTCATACCTGATCATAGTCAAACTTTGTAACGGCTGCATTTATACAAAAGATTAATACAATTTTCAAAGAGTTTTTATTTTAAAACTTTTTTTCTGTGATCTACCCTCTGCTAAAAAACCTGAATCCTGCATTCACAAGGTAACAGAAATAACGCAACATTAAATTGAGCTTGCTTTGCAACGACCTTTCTGAGTAAAATGTTACATTCTGAATAAACTATATTGAAAATGAGAAACAACCACTGCCTTTGTTTATCTGTTAGAAAATTAAACCTAGCTTTCCTTTGTGTGTGTGTGTGTGTGTGTATGTGACCGAGTCATTACATATTTACACAAACAAATATTAAATTCTGCCCATTAATTAGACTATGATATCGTTGTGGTCATATCCACTTGAATTCTGAGTATTTTTGGAGCGGTTATCAAACTGCCTGCACAGATCTTTGAAGAATATGCTAATTTTCTCTCTCCCTGGTGTGATTTTCGTGGTCTAGACTAAAATAGATGGCGCTGTTTTCTGGCAAAATTTAATCCTTCAGCTATGGTACCACCAGGCTTAGACAAATCCAACCCCAAAAATCTTCCAGTCTATTAATTCAAGAACTTGTTTTAAAGTTGTAATTAAAAATATATATATATTTCCCCCATCATTTCTCCCATTTTTGACTCTCCTTTAAAAGAACTAAGCCAAGTGGAAATAAATGAGATGAGTTGTGGATAGCTATGACGTCAGTTCTAACCTTCAACGTCAATGAAAACGTGGACGGAATAAAAAAAGTTAACGTCATTTGAATAATTTTATTTAAAAGCCAAAATTTCCATTTATATTATCAAGAGTTACTACATTATTTAAGGAAATTAAAATGTCTAGTCAAACTAATATTTCTGATTTTTATTATAGAAAGAGTCATTTTTGCGGTGTGATGATACAGATCAATTTATAATCAAATATTTTGACTTAAAAGACTAAAAATGCAGCATTGTGGTTTTCTGTCTCCATAGGGTAGACCATTCATCAACTTCCAAATTATGCCCATTTTTCATCTCCATCCAGCGTAAGAAACTAAAGATATATATAGATATATATATATAT
>JAAAKB020162012.1:0-12187 GCA_010014835.2 Apostichopus leukothele | reverse complement strand
AAACGCTTAAACCTTACAGGGGGGGGGGGGATGAGGCGGTTGCGGGTAGGTGGGGCGGACAGAGTGAGGCGGTCTCCTTCGTGTATACCTTCTATTTTTAATTCATCATTGTCTATGTTGAATTTGGCGGCAGATTGGCGATTAGAATTCATTTCTGTTTTTGTTCTTAACCTTTCGTTTAAGGATATTTTAAAACGTCTTCATTTGTTGTTTGGATTTTAAAAGGTTCTAATGTTAATTGTGCATCATGTTACCAACCCGCATATACCATGGAGGTAAAAACAGACCTCCATGCATATACTTACTTGGTTACCTTGTACCTACGGTAGTTTATCAAATACACCCAATCGTGAATAGAAGCCAAAACCTCGAACGAGAGGACATTTTCTCGCTTTTACCTGCAACCCTATCGGGGCCTCTCACAAGAGGTTTCACCAAATAGACCTAATAGACCCCGGCTGATGTGGAATGCTTCTCTATTTGTCTGCCCCGAAAATCCAATTATCCGGTTACAATTCTTTTTCTGAAAAGAGAGGCGCTTACTGATTGTGCCGTGAATTTCTGGCTGCCTCACCGCTTAGAAGATGCTGGCAAAACGCCAACCACCTTTCCCAGACAAAATCATCAATGGTTCAAGATTCATCAGACCACGCTCTCAAATTTGATTGGCTTAGCGTAACCGCTAAGTTTACTATTTTCATTTCATTGACTGGGGTATAGTACGGTGGCCGAGAAGTTCTGTAAACAGATGTCAAGTATAGACAAAACCCCCGTAAATGAAAAAAAAACAGAAGATTGTTACACCCAATGCAGCTGATTCGTTTTAAATTTGGTTTTGTTTTGTTTTCTTTCATTGTGTTTTTGTATAGAAACAAGCTTATATAGTGACGATATCAATATGTGACAAACTGGCGAAGTCACGGCAATACAGTGTATCATCACATGTAGCATAGCGTAAACGTTCACTGGTCCCTGAGTTGCGCAACGGAGTCACTTGATATTCATACCTCGTTCAGTGACGAGAACATTGCGTTAGTTTGTATAATTTGTTTTATTTTACTTCGCGTCAAACATCAGTTTCTTTTTCGTCAAGTAAAGACCCGTCCTAAAATGTTGGCACAGATATTCTAATCGTTGGGGTTTCCCAGTTTATTTATTTATAAATCTGGGTCTGTGCCAAACCTCTCGGCTACCGTAGCAATGAAATAGTACAAACATAGTCGGCGTTTCCCGCCGATCAACCTCAGAAATGTTCTGATAATTCAAGCGAAGGGAGAAACTAAAATTTGTCTTATCCCGTAATTTCTTCTGAAAACTTACTTGGCAAACTTCAAAGATCGTTTAGACTCCTAAAACAGACTTACAACCCGTCGAAAACTCTGGATTTGAGTCACAGTAATCGAAAATTGAGGTAAGTTTACTAAGAAGGAAACACGTGCGTTTATTTTGTAAACATTGTAGTAAAACTGAGGCATGCTGGAATTTTGTTATGACGGCGAGTAAGTGTTCGACGCTTAGTAAGGTTGGGTATGCTTCTGTGGTTAGGTGACTGTTTGGTATTATGTTTGTATAGTTACAACGCCATAGATCGGGGGTGCGACAGAGTGTTTATAAATAATTACGGGTACTTTTATTGATCGTACTATCTTTTAAAAAAAAAAAAAAACACTTAAAAAATTATGGTTTTGCAGTAATGTTTTCGTTTCGTGTAAATTATAGGCCTACGCTTTTGTGAATCATGTCTAAACTATATAATTATGGTCCACGTCAAGCTAAACGTTTAAATTTCTTCTAATTCGATGTCCTTCCTTTTCGGTATTCCATTTCGGTTTTTTTTTCATGATTTTTACTCTCACTGAGAGGATTCGGGGACAAGGTAGGGGAGGGGGTACCCTTACTGTGGAATACGGTAACGCCAGAAACGATTTAGTAGCGCTCTAAATAGGAAATATTTCACTGATTTCTCACATAACTATATATATATATTAATAAACTGGTGACGTGGCGTTCAATATTCATAATTATGCCACTTATATAAACAGCTATTTGAATGTTCACATTTTTAACTCGGAAAAGATTTAATTTAAAGGTCACGATTGTTAAATTAAAAAAAAAATCCATGCCTTTAATCCCAAAAACCCAAATGACAAAGATTCAGTGTTAGTTATTTTTCATCCTGCGGTTTTAATTAATTAAGAAATTTATCGATACATGTGAAGAGAACTTCGCCTTTTACCTTGCATATGGATAGAAGGCTATCATATATCACTATCCGGGTAGACTATTTTTAACAGAGACCCATGAAAAATTTTTAAATATATTTTTTCATTTATCTTTGCCAGTAAGCAACAAATTAGAAGTAAAAAAAAACACTGAAAACGAAATCTTATGATCAACTTTGCAATCAAATTTTTAAAATAAGATGTTATATTTCTGGTTTCTATTTGCTGCCGCGAAACGAAAACCGAGTTATAGAAAATTGGATAGTTTAATTCCAAGATTGCATTATTATATATAAAACTATCGATGCTTAGCAGAAACAAAATAATGCAATGTCGTTGCTTATGTTTTTCTGTTGTTATGATGCTTTCGAATAGTTTCGTGAAAGCTATAAAGTAAACAAAATCAATATCTTATATTTATATTTAATATTTCCTCTTCGTCAACACTATAAACGTAGAACGTGTTGTGTTGTGTGAAATTAAGATTGAAAAAGTTAAATACTTACATATTAGTTTGATTTTTTTTAAATCATTGTCTAATTTAATGTCATAATCAATGTTATCGTTGATATTTATATTGATAGCGTAATATTTTTTTGCAGTTGATGTGATTTTGATATATCATGGTATATTGAATTACTTTAATAAAACATCACTGATTTACCGGTGTAACAGAATTAAGTCCAAATTTCAACGTACAGTAAAATTGCATAGAAATTCAATGTTCAAAGTTCACGTGATCAAAAGAGGTCAAACATGGTCAAATTTGTGCGAAAAGCGTTTTCACCAATACATTGACCACAAGGCCGATGGATTTCAACTTGGTGGGATCGTATGTGCATGGGGATGGGTTATAGTGCCCGTTTGACTAATGACGTCATAGGGTCAAAGGTAAAATGTCAAATTACCCCCCAAAACAGTATTTTGGCCATTACACATGTAACAAAATAACAATATGGCGGAAAGCTTCAAACACAGGTAGGCTACCTTCAGTGTATTAATTAATGTAAAAAACCAAATGTCATGTGATCAAAGGAGGTAATGATCAAACGAGGCCAAACAACATTTGCACCTTACGAAATGACCTTAGACGTGTGGTTTACTTAATTTAAAGTTTTTTATTCCAGGATTGTCAAGTAAATTAAGTTTTATTATTAACAAAATTGCTAGCAATGTTAATTTAGTAAAAGTAATACTGTATGTTCCTCCGGTGATAGCTCCATGCTCCTATGTAAGTGCCAAACGATAAAATAGCTGAAAGTATATATCGTACCATGAGGAAATACTGTACTAGTGACTGCATGACCTAAATTAATGTTTATTTGTGCCAATATACCCAAACTTTGACATGAGACCTGCAACTCCATGGATTGCCCACATGTGGTCATGGTTGTATTTTTTTTAACTTTTCAATAACTTAAAATGAAAGAAACAGTGACCCTCTTTCTTATCGTCAGGCATTGTGCAATAGTTAAACCCTTCTAAGAAGTTATAGCAAACGTCTGGTTTCCTAGTAATCTCTTGATGACGTCATGACTTGTCATAATATGATCACATGCTATAAATCTGTGGCGCCTTTCTATCGCGCTGTACATATCTCGCTATCTATCTGTACGGCGCTGTCACCCGCTCCTCGGCCGTATGGAGCAATAACCGACATGATGGCGCTATTTAACGCAGCAGCCAATACTCACATCTCCCTCCCTCCTTTGTTGCGGTACTACTATCGTGTCTGCGTTCACCCGATACTCACAGCTAGTACAGTAACTACTGTTTATGTTCCACAACCGTGCATCAGTAACTACTGCGATGTGTTCGTAACACGGTAACATGTGTTACAGGTGGCACAGTAATTACTGCAAGGTTTTTCTTACTGTAAAATAAGTTACCGTGTTGCGAAATCAGCGCAGTAGTTACTGATGCACGGTTGTGGAACATGAACAGTATAGTTACTGTACTAGCTGTGAGTATCGGGTGAACGCAGACACAATAGTATTACCGCAACAAAGGAGGGAGGGAGATTTATGGGACACGGTGGAGGATAATGTGAAGCGGATGATTTCTTCAGAAAAGTACAAAATTGTCCCTCGACGATACTCTGATGTATTTATCTTTCTACTCGTTTGGAAATTAACGCTTCCGATGCTAAAATAATAATATGTGACGATAAAATTATATTAATGATATCATCTTTACTTTGTTTCCGCAGATCAATCAACAGATACAATAGCAGCAGATTGAATCAGAAAGTTAAGGAAGATAAAGAAAACAAGAAGAGAAAAGAGAGAAAAAACATTATAACCTCATTTACAACCAACAATACATCAATCATCGATCACCAGTATGGCTTCCATCTCTTGTGTACAAAGGGTCTTCATCTGTTGCTTAGCAGTTTTACCCATCATTATCGCTGTGCTCCTTCCAATCCAATCACAGGCAGTGGTCATCACCAAAGACAGAAACATTGAATCGAACGTCTTGGGAATGTTATTAGATGGCGAAAAACCTGAAGCATCGGAAAACGCCAGACGTAAAGAGATCCTCGATGAAATCAATGATACAGCCACGTCTATTGAGGTGTGTATGACTATACTTGCAATCATTTTTAACTTATTCACGTAAAAGGGTTATTCCGGTGGCAGGCAAATGCAATACTATCATATAACTTATTAGAGAGAACAGAAAATGAAAAAAAAAATTAGAAGAAAATTCCACACTGTTAGTTGAAACCCCATGTCAGTATCTTGCCCCTAACTCGAGATAAGGTTGATGAATGCAATCTGTCTTTCGATTCGCTAAACCAATCACCAATCACATCACAGTAGGTATACTGTGTGAGGTCATCGTATTTCATGTTGTTCAAAGCTTTTACTAGGTCCCTTTAATATCTGTTGTGTTGATTTATCCTGGGAATGTGTCAATATTCTCTGATATCAAAATGCAATGTTTTTGTTGAAATGATCACATTACTCTCTCTGATTTTACCACTCAATTTGACTAAAACGTAACATCGCCATGCTAAGGCTATGAGTGGGTGGGTTTGACATAAAGATAAAGAAATGTCTAGGAATATTTCGTTCGCAAACATTTTCAATTGCAGCCACCAGACTATCCCTTTAATGTTACAGAGTAAAAATTAATAATTTAATAAGTGTAGAAAGCCCCGCGGAGGGTGGGGAAGATTGGGGATGTGGGACCAAGTCACCGACTATCACACACGCCTTGCCCCACCTCATTTGGGAGAAAAAAATATTTACGGGTTTCATCGTTTTGAACTGCGAACTAGTTTTACAACATACGCTAGCTTAGAGAAATGAAATAGGCTATATTTTCAAACATCACACGAACACCTCCACACTGCCCAATCTTTTTCTGCCCCAACATGTTCCCCTTCCTCCCTCCCGCAAGAAAAAAAATTGTTAAGAAAAAACTGTTTACGTCACTGGCAATCATTTCAACTCATTATTACATGAAATCATGTGCCCCCCCCCCCTACATGAAAAGTTTATCTGTTTAAGAATTAATTCAGTTGAGTCATTTCGATTGGAAATACTTAATATAAAATTTTATCAGCTGAACATAACTGTAACATAAATAGAAGCCTCAAGTAAATTCCAGAATGCATGTCATATGTTAATAATAATATGTATGAAATGTCAATAAAGAATATTTACCTGTAAAGGCAAGGACGGCAAAAGGCAGAGTGTTATATACTTGATATGTCATAGGTGTTTAAAGAATATACACGTAAGGATGCTAACAATGTTTCTACACATGTGCTATTCCGGTTTTCAAGATGTTCGGCTTTAAAATATGCTGCATATCTCGAATACTCCTTTAAGGTTAAGTTGATAATAAGTTCAGCTCCTCAGTCCATTGATGGATCGTGTTACAAATTACTATAGTAACGCAGTCTAAAATATGCACCTGTAACGTCATACAAACAACAAAACAAACGTGGTCTTTTTGCTAGACTAAGTAGCCCAGCCAATTTGATTGAGAAGCCTTTAAATGTTAATTCACAGGATCTCAAAAACTAAAAATAGTATGATACAAGCTAGATTTCTAGCAGTGTTTTTTTCACGATCTACAATATATCATAAAATGGCATTTGTGCCTATTGCTGTTCTTCGTTTACTGCCTTTCCATATTACAATTTGTGGATGGATTTTCCCGCCTTTTTTTATGGCAACATTCCCTACAAATTGAGATCTTGCCGTTCTACGATTGGGTCGCTATGGCCTGTGCGCTGTTATTATAACTTATGGCGAATGTTTACCCTATGATAAAAAATATTAAAAAATCTCAAGGTGTTTCAGGATACAATTCTTGACATACAGAATCCGTAAGTCTTCAATTTTAATAATAATTATAATAATACTTATTTGTATAGCGCATTATACTGACGGTCTCAATGCGCTATACAAGAAACAAAATGAGTACAAAAACACAGCATAGTAGAACAATAACTTATAATGATACACGAAAGGATCGAGAAACTTACAACCTTGGTCCAATTGTAAGGTCCAATTTTAAGTTTCGTTTCCATATACGGAATAAAATGATCGTGTCACATGAAATTACTCATGCCATAGAGATATAAACATATATGAGAATACTTACACATACGTCTTATTCTCATCGGGTTATTTGACTACCGCCATGCCTTTTACCGCGCTGAGAAAAACAGTTTTCAATGAGTTGGTCGCCAATTGTCAGCAACTTTACCCAACTTTTATCAAGTACAACTATAAATATTAGATCACCAGTGTTCAAAGCAAGACTCCTTGCAATATTTTTCTCGTCAACTGGAAAGTTACTTTGTGGTTTATAATTACTAAGTTATCTACTTAAAGTGAAACATTTCGTCGCTCAGATAATTTTCATATTTGTGCTTTCCCGCATATATGAAACAAATCAGCAGTGTTGAAGCTTGTTGAAAGTTGTCTCCTAACACACCGTATGCCCCAAACGTAAAACAATCGATCGAATTGTTATACTTTTTGTATACAGGTCCGTCGTATTAGGTATAAGAACATACGTCCTGTTCACTGGGAGTTTAACAGCGGTCAAAACATTTGAAATTATTGTGGGCATGAATGTTACTATCAGATGTTCCCTATATAGACTGTGGTCTATAAGGAATCACCAGTACACAGGCTTTTAAATTTTGATATTTTCAAATTTTAATTAGTGTTATTCATAATATTAAAAAAATAAAAATTCATTCATAATAAAGTGAAAATTAATCATTTAATCAATAACATTCGATAACGGTGCCGAGTTAATTGTCAATAAATTGCAAAGTTACCTTGGAATTCGGAGTCGTATACTATACCGAAACACACTGTGCAAACTGGAACCAAAATATCCTGTGTTAAACCGGTTTTGTCGCTGCTTTGATTAAATGATGACTTTTTGGCAGAATTTTAGTCCTGATGTGTGATAATCTAAGAACAAAAAACAGAAGGAAAAATTAAACTTGAGTGCTAGAAATGTTTCTACATTAGTACAGCTATCCTTGTTTGCAAGAAATTAACTTATAAAATGTGTTAAACCTCAGCGTAATGCCTCCTGATAACATCGACTCCTCAGGGTTAATGTTAATGCCAATCCATTGTTTTTTTTCTTCTAATTCTAATAACTCAACCAAAACATATTTTTTTAGTTCATATACACAACAGAACACCCTTGAATGACATTCGACACTTTGACAATTTTGTATATAATATATCGTAAAGAAATCATTTCAGGCCATAAGAGTGTTATTTATAATATTATATCGTAAAAATATCATTTCAGGCCATAAGAGTGTTATACTTTTCCATTGAGTTTTGTGTTGCTTGTGAGGAACCGACCTAATGGGTCCGTGTAGTAGACTATACAATCCAGTCGCTTTTAATGGTTGAACCTCAACAGTCTAAAGGGTAATTTCTCAAAAAGTTAAGTGTTGTAGGAATACAATATGGATTAACAGCAGTGCTGTTTTTTCTTATCAAGTCTATAAAATATCAGAAATAATTGTGTGCTTAACCTCTCATCCTTTAAACATCTCCGATTTCTACCCAATTTGCGTTCACACGAGATATTTTGATTTACCATTAAGGTACTTTATTCGGTTGCTTCACACGAAAGAAAACGAAAATGCTTCAATCGAAAAGGCTTAACCACGAACAAAGCGTGTGGTAAGAGCGTGCGTATTTTTCCATTGATCAACTAGCCACGCCCTGTCTATACGTTATGAAAACCTATACATTAGTTTTGTTCTTTTGCTTATAAACATATTTTGAGTTTTATTTGACCCTTCATAGTGTAAGGTTTTTGCTTGTAAGGTCGTTGATATGATAAAATTCCCAAAAGGGCTGTCTCACGCAATGTGATTCTTCTTAATCGCGTGATTATAGATTTCCTTTCATCCAACCACCTGTTACAAAAGTATCCGCTCAAACTTTTTTGGTGAAGCCAAAAAACAAAAACAAAAACAAAATTGAAAAGACCAAAACCAAAACTTTAAAAATAATTTCAAGATTAATTGTCAAGATCTTTGAACGCAGTGGTTTCATAGAAAGTTTGATTTGCATATTATAAATTTGCCTTGGGACATCAATTCACTTTTTTGATTCCTTACCGACGGTAAAATGAATCTCTGGGGTTGGTGATGGTGTGCGACCGTTCGGATGTGTGCCCTGTGTGTCTGTCTGTGCGACGCATTTGTATGTATACGGTAATAAACGATGACTCAACGAGTGCATGGTATTACATCTTCACCCTAACTGTGTGGGTCCGCCTTAGTGAGAGTCAAACTGTGAACAATTTTTAAGTCCTGCTCACTCCAAAGACAAAAGTTGGATGAAGTTCATTCACACTTGTTAGGGTAAATCTACCAAGTGATTAAAATATCCCTATATTGTTTTCTTTGGAGCTGGTTAACCGTAATTTAATGTCCACGTGTGTAAGCAGTGCATTTTAAACAAATTATAACGACACAAACCCAACCATTATTGGTCTATCTTGAAGAGATAACTGTCATGAACAAGTTTTTAGTCAGCTATAAGACAAATCTTATTTCATTTCGGAGATATGACAGATTTTAAAGATCCTTCGCACACAAAAGTGAAGTCTAAAAGACCATCGGTAGAAGGAATAGAAGCTAACAAGCTATAGACAACTTTACGCATTTATGGAATGCAATTAGATAATAAGAAAACAAAATCATCATCATCATCATCGCAACATTTGTTTGGGAACATTTCTGGAAGCTTTGGACAATATCATACATCTAAAAGTTGAGAAGTCCCCCTTGGAGAGTGTCAAGGATTGACTACTCCCTAAAGAAGTGAAAATCATTATTTGCAAAGAATGAATGCATGTCGTCTTTGCAGCTTAAAACCGAAGCGAGGTGCTCTAACCCTAGAAGAACAAATTGTGGTAGACTTCCCTCCTAAGGAGGAGAAGTCTGAAATCACTCATCGAAAAGTGTGTACACTCTCATAGAGAGAATGCCCTCCTTCCTCTCATTGGAATCAAACAGTACATATTATGTATGGAATGGTTAAAAGCCCCACCGAGTTCGTCGCTTATCCGAACTGTCCAAATGAAACGTCTGCGGTGCGTTTTCGTTTTCATTCGAGCTGTCTTCTGTGTGAGCGTCACGTTACCATGTAGCTGTAGATACCTGGGAATGTAATCTCCCAGGAACAATACAGGAGAGAGGATGCGTGCTAATTTGGCAGCTGAAATATTCAATCAATGTAACCCTTTAGCACCGGTTAACATTCTATCCGAAAGAGCGTATACCATTGTAGATTACTGTCACGAGTGAGAAGAGTTGAAAAAAGAGAGAAAAGTTCCCGTAGAATTGGATGAAACACAAAACAAAGCATTCCCATGTCTCCCTCTCTCTCGTCTTTATTTTGTATGTCCCTTTGACGATAATTTCGTGGGGGTTTGTCTTAAAACTATTGGACGACACTAACTGACGTCATTTGAATGTACAACCAATAGGAATCGTTCTAAGTAAAAAGACAAACAAAAAGGAAAAGAAACATCTCTCATGTGTAATATTTATCGACAACAAGAAAGAAATAAAGAATGTTGTGTGTAGGTGTATCGAAACGGTATGAAACGAAAGTGACGTATTCGTCAGGATTTCGATGGGATCTTAGTTTTGCAGTCGGTCTTAGGTTTGCAGTTGATATGGTCTTAGTTTTGCAGGTCTTAGACCTTTGTTTTGTAGACACCCAACAATTAGTTTTTATTGCTACACAATCTTGTGATCAGAACAAGTCTTCCTTCTATTCATGTAAGAATTATCAAAGGAGTTATTAGTTTCCATGGTTTCCCCTCAGTTAACCCTCCGCTTGCATGACCTATGATCCCATTATGTATCATCACAAGGACATTGTGTCATTTTTGTCATCACTTGGAAATCTATACCAAATTTTAATGACCTCTTTATCCTTAAATCTTGTTTAAATTTTAGTCTAGCCATTGACAAAACAGCTACATTTAGTGCGAGGGAAAGTGTTTAGCGCATCCCCATACATAGACCTCTTTGCAAATATCAATTTTTAGGATTAATAACTGTATTGGTCTAACTGCTACACAGCTTCCATTGAGCTGATCATTATGACACATTCGTGTGCACTTTGAGACGAGAAGGACTTGGAAGTAATATAGTCCTAACTATTGCAATAGGTGGGGTCTAAGTTTTGCAGTAGGGTCTTAGTTTTGCAGAAGGTGGGGTCAAAGTTTGCAGTAGGGTCTTAGTTTTGCAGTAGGGCCTTAGGTTTGCGTTTGTGGGGTTATAATTTTGCAGTGGGTCTTAGGTCTTAGTTTTGTAGACACCCGATAGATACCGAAAACTACTAGCGATATAGTGGTGCATACATGAACTAATCCTGCCATACGTTTACACTATGCAGACCTTGTTTTTGAGCACAAATATAAGTTCGCTGATAACTTCTAGGACAGTGCCCATCAAATATCAGAATAGGGGCAAGGGTCCCCTGTCCCCTACCTGAATTGTGTATATATTGTCGAGATGGTCCCTTCAGGCTTATTTGTTTTTACCGTAACATGTTCATTGAGAACCATACTTTAAACGTAGTATGGTGTTCGTGGTGTGCTTAACCTCATCATAATCTCACTCAAGTCTTACTATATTCTGTCTCTAACACGCGTAATTATAACGATTGTCGTCAATCGGTGTACCGTGTCCTACTGTACCCGCCATGGTACCGAAATAAACCATCTCGGCACGCGGTTATTACACGGTTATCGAAATAATAGTCATTCATCGTTGTACCGTGTCTTATACGGTATACCCTCCTCTATGAAAACCGACGATCGCCGATGTTCGATATCTCAGAATATCGCTCATACTCCGTCAGCTCGCGTGGGTATTTAACCGTAAATATAATATCCGTTCCATTTGGGATATTCTTTTGTATCTCCTACAGGATCTGGAGTACTTACTCCATGTTGTGCGAGCCAAAAATTCCAACAGCAGAGAGCGCCGTCAACGGAGCCAGCAAGGGTACCGTTGTTCTTTCTATGTCTCCCAGCCGACCATTCAGCGGGGTTACTGTTATTACGACTTTGGCAATATAGTTACGTGTAAATCTGGCAACAAATTAAGTTTTGAGGCGGCAGAATGTCCTCGTAGTCGCCCTGGAACATAAACCGGTTTTTCATAAAATTGGTGGTAAACTCAGGTCTCTGAAATACAATTTTTTTTGTTTTCTGGTTTTTTTATTTTTAATTTTTTTTGAACAAGGATGAAAAGAAGAAGAAGAAGATGGAGAAAAAGAAAAAAAAAAGGAAGGGGTTCTTAGGACGTTGAGAATCAAAGGTCAAACATAAAAAACAAGTAAAATACAGCTGCATTTCCTCTGTCCTCTTTTCAGGCTCTGGAATATTTACTCTCTCTCACCCGTAAAAGACATGCCTTGAGGAGAATCGCT
>JAAAKB020161902.1:0-12187 GCA_010014835.2 Apostichopus leukothele | reverse complement strand
AAGCCTGTTGTTGAGGTCAATGGTCATTTCAGGACAGCCTGTGTCATTGTGAATTTATTGTTTGTCACATCACACTGCTTTTCAATGTATTACTTAGATCAAGTATGTTGTACACCCTCCCTATACATTACGTCAAATTCATGAAGAAAACTGCTTGTGTTACATCATTGAATTTGAAACCACAATGCTTTTTTGCATTCTGGTTTCATATCTTGGTTTATGGGTGGCTAATTTGTGTGTCATGCCTACCTGCTGGTCGCACTATCTTTGAGTTCTTCTGCTTCTGTTAATGATTTTATTTAGATGAATATCCATTTTACTTTGTGTACTTTGTTTCCTGGAGCCTTTGTTAATATACAAGAAGGCACAATAGATTGAGAGTTACATTATCGATATTTTTCCACTTTCCATCTCAAACTATATATATCTATTGTGTACCTTTTCTTGTGAGAATGACATGTTTTGGTTACTTGCAATATGCAGGCAAGTAACCTATGCAGTCAAGTTGGCCTGTGTGCATGTATGTGTGTGTGTCTGTGATGCCCTATTTTATGGCTTCCCCATAATTAGTACAAGAACCCTATTGTTTTGGGTGGAGGTCAATGGTCATTTGGGGTCAGCAGAGGGCAAAATGTAAAAATGTCAAAAGTACTTTATCATGTGATCTTTACCTTCAAATGATATTATATATGCATGATAGGATACCCACATGATAAGTTAATGGCTCCATAACTTGGTATAGGTGAAATCTCATTTAAGGTTTCCAGAAGTCAAATCCTATGAAATTTCTAAAGTTCGGGTCTCACATAAGGTGTGAAATGTATGCTGACCTGACTTCCTCATATGTAGTAGCTGTTTTAGGTAGAGGTCAAAGGTCGGCTGAGGTACATGCAGTATGAACTTCAGCCACATTTATTTTGCAATGTAACCTTGTGCTTCATATGTAATGTATTTATATGGATTAACAGCTGGGGAGGGATTCCCCTCTGGTTTTACATAAAGTAATAACATCTAATATATGTTGTACATTATTTCCAGAGATTGGTGCATATCTCGGCAACTGTGGTGGGGTCACCGTATCCCAGCATACTTTGTGACTGTTCACGATTCAGATGTGGTGCCAGGAGAGGTAAGGGCCCCATTTTGACTCTATGTGTAAATTGGTGTTCTTTGAAGCAGTGTTTATCCTATATTATAACTGGTGAAAATGAAGCTGGTAGAAAGGGAATTACTTGTTATTTCTCACTACTTTTGTGTAGACCTGTGCTCATGAACGTTTCAATACTGTCTGCTTTGTCAATGAACAATCACAGCTGTAAATAACATTTGACATATACAAACAGTTTATTAAGATAATAAACCATATGTAGCATTGCAATTTGGCCTTAATATGTTGTCCATCAGCTTAGAAGTGTTTGAGTTTTGAAGATAAAAGAGACTACATAAGTATAGACAAGTACACCCATTTATTACATTATTAACACTAACTGCTAGCTGTTCATTGGTTAATTTATGTCACATGATACAAACAATGATGATTAGTAGGTACTATAGAAGATCAGGTGAGCAGTTAAAATGAGACAATTTCAGTGAAGGAGTTCTATTGCCCGGATAACAATGTGAGGATATAAGGCTGAATGACTCAAATAAAACAGTTTACTTTGATGTCCTTCAGTGTCTGTATTTCCAAGTATATCCAAATGACATGAGTTAAAGAAACAAGATAGTTGATTGGTAACAGTTTTTGCATTCGCTACAAGTTTCTGTCTAATTTTTTAAAACAGGTTGAAGTTTTCAAACTAGAGTTGACATGCGTAGTGATATCAGCCTGTTAAAGATAAAATCACCATGTTGCAATAAAAACTTGATAAGTGTAAATCTTGAATACATAGTCCAAGTTTCATTGATTTTGTTAACCAATTCACTGGTATGTTTTGGGTTATTAAATGAATAATGAAACAGGTTCATTCCTTTCTTATTTCTTTAGGACACAGACATGAAGTACTGGGTTTGTGGGCACACAGAAGAAGAAGCCAAAGAGAAGGCAGCTGCTAGATTCAAAGTCAGTAAAGACAAGATATCTCTGAAGTGGGGTAAGATAACAGTAATTGTAAACTGTAATTGTTCATACATGGTATTGTAACTCAAGGAATGAAGTGGACCTTTATTATGGCATCGGAAGCTGGATTGACACTTACAATACGTTCACAGTCCCTCACAACTTCATGCTGAAAATAATTCTTTTCTCATGCTGTGCTATAAACACATCCTCTACTAGAGATCAAACAGGCCTTTATGATGGCTTGAAGCAGTTATTTTTCCATTGGTAATTTTTGTATGTTGCTCTGTGTAATTGGATTGCCATATCATATGTGATTCCAAGTTAGAGAAGAATTCATAAAGACAATAGAAATAGTTGGATGTCTTTGATTCTAAATAGAACTGGTGATTGGTAATTGCACAAAACAGTCACACCATGTTTTCTCATTGAATGGATGCATTTAATGCGGCGGAGTAGTCAATGTAAGTCAAATAAAACAGTATTTTTTACAGCTTCATATTTATGAATGTAGCTTTGCCTTACAACGTTGCATATGAAGCATATATTTCTGACTAAACTATTCACAAATGCCAGAATGGGTTGCTTTCTGATTCATTCAGTTAATCTAATTGTTGTCTGTTTATGCTTCACAGATGAAGATGTTCTGGACACTTGGTTTTCTTCTGGATTATTTCCATTTTCTATCTTTGGTTGGCCAGATAAGGTAATTCTTCCACAGATAAGGTAATGCTACCACAGATAAGGTAATGCTACCACAGATAAGGTAATGCTACCACAGATAAGGTAATGCTACCACAGATGTGGTAATGCTACCACAGATAAGGTAATGCTACCACAGATAAGGTGATGCTACCACAGATAAGGTAAAACTACCACAGATAAGGTAATGCTACCACAGATGTGGTAATACTACCTCAGACAGCATTATGCTACCACAGATAGGGCAATGCTACCACAGGCAAGGTACTGCTACCACAGATAATTTTGAATTTCAAAGTACAGCATAGTTGAGTTGTATGTGGTTTGGCTATTTCCAAATATATGCCACTGTGTATTGTAAAGTAGTTCTCAGCTTGTGCAAATCTGTAAATAGTCTCAATTGGTTTGAGCAAAAATTAGAAGACAAGAAAGTAAATAGCTGGATATGCTGTACTATTCAAAGACAGTAGTAGACTGTTGACAACCTTTCATCAGCTTCAAGTTAATTGAGAAATATTCTGTATTTAGGAGGTTTTGTGTTTGTCTACATTGGTGACTAGCTGGGAGGCTCAGAAAGTAGCACCAACTTCAGCCCCAAATCTTACATCTAGTAGGTTAGAATTGTGTACACCTGCTATGATAGTGTGAAAGTGCTAGGATAACTACTGATATTTGCTTTGAAAGACAAACAGATACTGTATGAGCAGATTTAATATTTCTTGTATCTTGAATGCAATAAACTAACCAAAGGGTATCTGTTACAAGCATGGTTGATGGCAAAGAAAGTAATCCAAGCAGATGATTCAGATCATTACACTCAGGACACTGGAACCAACAGTTGATTAAATATCTACCTCTCTGCTAATTCAGACCCAAGATCTGGAGGTTTTCTACCCTGGGACTTTGCTTGAAACTGGTCATGACATTCTGTTCTTCTGGGTGGCTCGTATGGTTATGATGGGAACCAAGCTCATGGGCGACTTACCATTTAAAGAGGTGTACTTGCACGCCATGGTCAGAGATGCTCATGGTAGGAAGATGAGCAAGTCACTGGGAAATGTGATTGATCCAGTAGATGTTATCAGAGGAATCAGCCTGGAAGTGAGTTTTTAATATCTGAACAGCTCAAGCAGGATAATCTCTCCTTCAATCCAAATGAAAGTCTCATGTATGATGGATATTGTAATATTGCCTGTCTATCCAACTTTGTATTATGTGCTGAGAAGAGCCATTTAAAAAATAGAAATGCAGGAAAATGTTATCACATCCCAGATCATTGGTCAGTTCCAACTTATTCAAATATCCTGTATTTAGTGGTACAATATTGGCATTTTGCTGTGGAGTATCTATGGTTAGTCTTCCATTTCTCTGTCAAGATTAAGAGAGGCATTACTGATGTGCCAGCAATGTGTGAAGGTGTTCCTATTTTATGGACTTCATAATCTTCTCCAAGACTTTGTAGTCTGAGGATTACACTGTGATTTTGTTTCTATGAATTCTCTAAGACCTTCTAAACCTTTTTTTATCGTAGGATTTGCACAAATTATTGGAAAAGGGTAATTTGGATCCAAAAGAAGTAGCTAAAGCTAAAGCTGGACAGAAAGAAGACTATCCGAATGGAATCCCGGAGTGTGGGACTGATGCTCTTAGATTTGCTCTCTGTGCCTACACTGCTCAAGGTAAGCCAGATGGCACACAAGCAATCGTGTCATTTTAATTGGTTTGCTTGATAATGTATATCACTACAGTGGATGGGTTAGTGAAATACCAGAACCAAAACTATACAGATTTCATGAAGTATGATTATTTGAGAGAAGTCACAAAGACTTGAAATGTCTTTCCATTCTGTTAGATCCCGATAAGCACAATAGTCAGGAAAAATGTTAAGTGTGGTCTACTGGCCATGAAAGAAGAGTGGAGAATGGGTTTGTAACTTGGTGTGCAGTTACAATAGTTTTGTTGCTGGATGTTAAACAACTTGATATTGTCTCATGTTTGGAGGTTGCTTACAAGCTTCCATAATTTGGAACCAAAACAGTACAAACTGTGGTTAATTTCTGTTACCATTAAGCTGACAACATGAAGTGGTTTTCATCATGGTGTGTGACCCATGATAGGTGCTACAAGACACTTTGCAAAGTTACTAGTGCTACAATATTGCTAGTTTAACTGATATGATGATCTAGAACTATATTAGCTCAGTGTAAGACTCTCCTATTTGTTTTTCATTCTGCCTAGGTCGTGATATTAATCTTGATGTGCTACGTGTGGAAGGATACAGAAGGTTCTGCAACAAACTATGGAATGCCACCAAATTTGCTCTAATGGTATTAGGAGACAATTTCAAACCACTGAAGGAATTCAAAGTAAGCACTGTTGTTTCATATTCATACATGTGTTTGTTGGCTTTTTATGTGTTTGTTTGTATTTACTAAATTTCAAATATGAAGTGACTGCAATATGTGCAACAACTCGCCCCCCCCCCCCCCTCCCTCATATAGGAAAAGACTTATGTGAGGGAAAATGATTCAACTTGATATTAAAATGAAATTGTTTGTAACAACTCTGGTATAAGTTTACCTTTGATGAAGATCCTCATCTTAGTTTTAATACATAATGCTGTCTAACGTTTGTGCAATCTGTAAATCCTTTAAGCATGACTAGTGCTGCTCATTGTATAACACAATTTATCCCAAATTCTTCTTTATATCAAAACAGTTATCAGGAAGTGAGCATCCTGTTGACCTATGGATTCTCAGCAGATTGTCAGGAACTGTCAAGAAATGTGAGGAGGGCTGGCCAGCATATGATTTCCCAACTATTACTACAGCCATCTTCTCCTTCTGGCTGTATGCACTTTGTGATGTTTACTTGGTAAGGGATTGTTCTATAATCACTATGCCCACTGCAATCTGAATGTTTCTATTTGTGTCATTGAATGCTTAGAGTTCTGCAACTATGTTTTAAAAAAATATGAATGTTACTCAAAGACAAGTAGAACGACAGCCTATGGTCCAGAGTTTTAAATAAAGTGGCAGAATATAGCTGCAATGTTACTAGTGCATGTTGATGGAAGATTTCCCAACCTTATGCATTTTATTCACCTCCTTTACAATACAAGTAACTTTCTTCTATGATCATATTGTATCAGCATTCTGTGGTTTTCTGTTATCTTGTCCAGGAATATGCAAAGCCTCACATTCAAACGAATAACTCTAGGACAGACGGTATCCGCCAGATTTTGTACACCTGTCTAGATGTGGGGCTACGTCTCATCAGTCCCTTCATGCCATTTATATCAGAGGAATTGTTCCAACGCTTGCCAAGGAGGATCTCAGAGGCTCCACCTAGTATTTGTGTATCGCCATATCCTGAAACACAAGATGTGAGTACACCAATAGGTAGAGAACATTGTACTAGCTTAAGCTTAGTTTCCAAGTATTTTTAGAATGAATAAATATCCTTGCAAGTGCATCGCTTGATATATCATCGATAACTCAATACTGTAAAATCTTTTGATTTATTCATCATGGCCTGTCTGAATTCCCTCTCCACCCTCCTCTCTTGACTGTGTGCCAAATTTGTTACATCTTGTTCAATATATTATAGTTTATAGCAGTACATTTTACAAATTTGGTAAAGAGTGGTGGACTCTCCAAGACTCTGTGACATGCCTGGTTAAGTGATATATAAAGGTAAAGGGAATAGTGTTGATTACCTGATGTTCTGATACAGTAGTTGGTAAATTGGCATAAGTACCATTATGTAGTCCAACTGGTTAATGGTGGAGTAAGATACTGTGACCATTATATGGTAACAATCTACAGCATGGATAAGCTATTGCAAGTAACTACCTAAGCAATACTACCTCTTATTTCCTTCCTATTAGTATGTATGTTCAGTTTTTCTTGCTATATTTTGAAAGACTGGTTTTGTTTTGTCTAGTTTCCATGGTATAACCAAGAACTGGAGCAAACAGTGGACTTTGTGCAGATCATTGTGAACAAAGCAAGGTCGATGAGATCTGATTATCAACTAACAAAACAACGAGCTGATGGTAACTAATCACTAAATATTCTTTTTATTTTGACTGCAATTATGAAATTGATCTCAGTTTGATTAACTTACACAGATTACATTCCATTCTTATTGCTTCCCCCTGGTGATAATCCATGTAATGATACTTTATGCGTTTCTTTTTTGCAGTATATTTACGGTGTACAGACAGTGCTACAGCGAAGGCCTTAGCAGATTATGCAGAGACTGTGAAGACTCTATCTTCATCAGGTGAAGTCTCCATTCTCCTTAATGAGACTCCTCCAGTCGGTTGTGCAATGCAAACTGCCTCAGAGAAATGTGAAGTTCATATGTTACTTCGGGTATGTGTAAACAAACAGTTATTTCTTCAGAAATAATTAACTTTTCAACTGATTCTTATAGAAACCAAAAAACAGAGCCACATGAAGCTAAGTAGTTTGAATTTCTCACCAATCCAACCTAACCACATTCAGTTACAACTAGATTAGAAATTGTTGATTAACTTCATGTCTGAGAAGTCACAACAAACATATTGAATATTTGTACAAGGCAATCTAGTATTAACTAACTTGATTGTTTCATACACCATGTCAACACTAGTTTGAATTTATCCTTCTAAGGGAGTCATAAATACCAACAAACAGGTTGCTAAACTGATATGTAATAAAGTTAAGACTCATGTGATGCAGTACTGTGGACAGTTTCATACACCATGTCAACACTAGTTTGAATTTATCCTTCCCAGGGAGTCATAGATACCAACAAGGAGGTATCTAAACTTGAGCAGCAGAAAGAGAAACTGGTATCACAGCATGGTAAACTCAAAGAGAAGATGGAGGTTGAGGGTTACCAAACTAAAGTACCAGAGAATGTTAGGAAATCCAATTCTGAAAAGGTGAGTGTAATGAAATGGTAGTTTGTAACAGA
This sequence comes from Apostichopus leukothele, assembly GCA_010014835.2. Classification (NCBI taxonomy): domain Eukaryota; kingdom Metazoa; phylum Echinodermata; class Holothuroidea; order Aspidochirotida; family Stichopodidae; genus Apostichopus; species Apostichopus leukothele. Next base: position 4,461 of record JAAAKB020161902.1, on the reverse strand, counting down.
TTGATAGCATCAAACCCTTGGATTGCAGAAGGTAAATCATGTTGATCTGTCTTGACATAGAGTAAAAGATGCTTCTGATGGCATTGGTGATGACTTTTGTTTACATTATGTTTTATATCTTGTCGAAGGCAAAAAGAATCTGTTCTATGGTGTGTGTGTGTGTGTGACACTTTGGCTTGTAACACTGTTACTCAAAATAATATGTGGTGAATGAACTTCAAACTTCACATGTGGATCCATCCATCTTTATTGAGTACCAGGTCACCGAGTCTGAATTGTGGTTTGCATGATAACGTCAAAAAGTGCTTCAAGGTTAATAGATCCTGCTTGGTGTGTAGAAGAGCCTTATTGAAATTGGTGGTGAAAGGTCAACATAGGTCAATGACTAAAACTTGTCATAACACAATAACACAGAAAGTTTAGCATAGGTGAACTTAACACTTGGCATGTAGAAATGTCATTTGAAGTCCACATAGGGTCAAATGGTTCACAAAATTTTCAGAAAACAATATGGTTTTTCTACTCCATAAGGTGGATCCATGTACTACATATGGAGTTCATCCAACCTCCACTTTGTGAGTTAACATGTTTTCAAGGTTTGGGCATTGCCCTCTGGTGACCTCAAATGAGGTTGGACCACCACAAAAAGCAATGTGGTTCTTCTTTTCAATAAGGTGCATGTACATACCAAATATAAAGTTCACCGACCATACAAGTTTTTAGTTAATTTATTTACAAGCCAGGGTGCCATTCACACACATACTTATGCAACATCACCTTGTTTCCTTTTGCATCTGGCAAGGACTAAACAAAGCATGGATGAACCTCCACATTAGTGCAATTGCCTTGCTAATCACTTGAAGTTTTGGTAATGGAAGAGATATTCCAGTGGCAGTGACACTTATGTTGGAAGAAAACTATTCCGCTGTTAGTTGAAAACCCTATCTCAATGTCTTGTCCCTAACTGCCAACTCAAGATATGGTTGAACTACAGTATTCCCTGGAGTAGATTACAGTAGATATCTGTGACGTCATACAGGCAAATGTTCTTCAAAAGCTTTACGTCTATTATAGTCTTCTTGTTGATTTATCTTTGAAACCTGATGATATTCGGAATGTTTGTTTAGCTGTCAAGTTTCTCAGTATATAGAATTTGCTCTAAATCAACAGCTGCAGAAATAATATTTTCCCCTGTGAGTTAAATATTTACCCATGATAAGGCCTTTTCTTGAGTTCTGTTATAGTCAATTATCAAACGTTTACTTCTCTCCACTGAATAAAGTGTTGGAAATTAGTTTCTCATCAGTTATCTTTGATTGAAAGTCAAGTGAATTTCCATCACCCCCTCCCTGTCACACATGCGATTCATTTCAGTTTTTCTTTTTTGCCCCATTGAACCTTCACTGCTACCTTTACTGGTAGAGACATTTGTCTGTGTGGTATCTGATGAAGATTCCTTCATTATTCACTCTCACTTTAATAGTGATTTTATCGGTGTATTTATGCCAATTTAAATGTTGAGAGTGCATTACAGGTGCTCCTTTGATGCTTGATCAATTGTAGGATTAAAATAGCTCAAGTAATATTACAATATATCTATTGTATCCCTAAATAGTTTGCCAGTGTTTTAAATACAACTGTAACACTCCCTGGTTAAGACCTTTGTAAAGTGTTCATGCCAGCATTCCATAATGTCAATTATCTCATTCTCACTCAGTTTTCCAACATGGAGACAGAAGTTAAGAAGATTGAAGAAGCAATTCAGATGTTTAAGCTGGTAGCTGATGGCAGTGCCTGAATTTTCTTGCTACTTGGATACAGTTGTCTTTAGGAAATGTTTGTATGCTGCCTAATCAGAGCATTTAGAGTACACTGAAAAGATTAGCAGAGAAATAGCTTGGCATACATACACTTAACAGGTTGCATACCTCATATTAATGTATCTTTGTATTCCATGGATTTATATGAGATGAAGAGACTGATAGTTCACTTTAAAAACAGAAAAACATCTCAAGAAAGAGCTGCATTCTGAATGCTTATCAAATCTTGTTTGAGATGAACCAAATTAGCCCTCTCTGAATTATCATGTTAGTTTCTTCATTGAAAAAGCATGACATGTTAACACTTTCGTGCTTGAATTGCTGATTTTGAACACATGATAATTATATTCTGTAATTCTTAATAGTTGACTAAATAATGAAGTCAGCATCAGATGCAATAACAGTCTACCAAATCATGGAACTTGAAGTCACCTTTCATGTAACAATAATATTTCTCTATAATTACTTTTCTTGTAGTGTTCACCACTATCATGCTTGATTTGTTTATTTTTGTTGTGATATCCGCATCACGTTTGTTAGTGTTAAGTTCATTTTTGAAGGGGATCTTCTTTGGTGTTTTTGTTCTGGTATTTGGTAATATTTGTCACATTTGAAGTATAGCACAAGTACTTACATTTACTTCTTAGGTGATTGGGTGCTAAATAGCCAGTTGGAAACTTCTTGTTTGTTTAGGTTTAGACAGTTTGTGACGCAGGTTAATTAATCATATACACATTCCAGTAGATTGATTGTTGCATCTGTGAAATTGTTAAGATAAAATCATTTCTGCAACAGATTACCAAGTACCAAGCAGAGTAACTGATATTATTCTACTAATTTAACATTTGCATTTCTTTGAAATTTGATTGCTAACAAATTACTACATGGATTCCCCATATCATAAGATAACCATAGGGCACTCAATAAGGAAATGATACTTATGCAAAGAAAGGACTGAACAAATAATGCTTCAGCAAAGAGATACCAAACCATAGATTCATTTAGGGCTTCAATCAAACTTTAATCACATGCATCAGAAGAGACAAATCATTTTCATAATGACATTGGCTATTGGTAGCAGAAGCAAAGTACTGTACTTATATCAGATTGATTAAGTGTTAATCTGTTTACTGGTGATGGAAAATAATATATATACAGTGTATAAGTACCCTGCCATTCAGTTGGGATACCAACACATTAAGGTAACTTTATATGGGGGCTTAAATCAAGGCTTGCATACATCTAATTTGAGAATGATAAATGAAATAAAATACAAGCAATTCTTTACTATACTTTCATGCGTGTCACTTATTTCTTGCTCACTCATTTTTTACTTGCTATCCTTTGGTAGGAACTTGACAAATTAGATGGCAGCTGCTAGCTTTCGTGAAATTAACGTGACCATTTCCATGAAACAGTTACTTTTTCCAAATAATGGCCACCAATGTTCTAATTTAACATATCTTATCTTTGTATTTGAAATGTCAGAAAATTACATTTCAAATGTTTTATCATGCTAAACACACTCAAATGTGATATGCAATTTAATGGTGGTCAGTTTTGCAAACGAAGTGTGCCAGAAATTTAAGTAATGGTCGTTTTTTATCACACCTCCATGCACTTCCCAATCTCAATGATTTAACTCACACTGAGACATCGATGCAAAATAAGCTCCTTTTCTAATGTCTGGAAATATTGTGCCAACACTGACCTATGAGAAATGACAATAGACAAACAATCAGCCCCAACACTGACCTATGGGAAATGTCAAAAGACCAAACATTCAGCCCCAACACTAACCTATTAGAAATGTCAAAAGACCAAACATTCAGCCCCAACACAGACCTATGGGAAATGTCAAAAGACCAAACATTCAGCCCCAACACTGACCTATGAGAATGTCAAATGACCAAACATTCAGCCCTAACACTAACCTATTAGAAATGTCAAAAGACCAAACATTCAGCCAGGTGTTAGGTATGAAACTATCCATCCTTCACTTCAGCATCCATTTCAGAATGTCTCATAATGAAGATCCTTCATAAATGAATAAAAGTAATTTCACTTTTATGGTCAATTTTGCTCTACATGTTGCTAGACTGAACTGGGTTTAGCATATCTGGAGAACCAGTCTTTTAAAGACATCCATTACTAACACATGTTAAAAGAAATTCTCGTACCACGAAAAATGAGAACTGATGAGCACCACTGGACCACAAGAGGCTGGTGAGGTATAGTGTTTCAGACAATGTCACTGTTGACAGAAGATATTTAAGTCAATGATTGAGTACTTGCAAAGCAGCTGTTCAAGAATAACAAAATGAGGTAAGACTGACAATTACTTGTCATATTTTGCAAATAAATTTCCTTGTCAAGTGGTACAATTGTCACTCTGATAACATTCAGCCCCATTGATAACGATACAGCAGTTTTATCAGCTTTATTTGTAAATCTAATAAGAAAAAACGATCAAGGAACAACTTACTGTTAACATCTTGTACGTTGAGACTTGTTTTATTTGTTTCCCAAACTAAAACATATGCTTAAAGGAGCAGGAAAGTTGTACATTGTTGAATTTGTTTGTTTATTTTCCCAGTTGCTGACTGGACAGATTATTCCCTAACAATTAAGAAATCAAGCC
>JAAAKB020161791.1:0-12188 GCA_010014835.2 Apostichopus leukothele | reverse complement strand
CTAAAGTTTAGACAAATTTAAAATACTTCAATTCAATGGTTTGTTCACAACAAAATAACTTTCGCCTGATGAGATGGTAATGGTTTTGATTCGAAACATTGACAAACCTGCAGTATTAACTTACTATTTGTATGTGGATCACCACAATATTGCATTTGAAGTTGTTCTTATTTTATTCTGGAGTTACACAAAATTAGCCGTAACTACCGGAAACTGTGTTGAAAGCGTTATTTGCTGCATTCAAAATTCCGTAGCTCAACAACTAACAAAAAGTACTTTGCATGTTCTATTTGATTATTATAATCACATAGTCATTTCGTGAAGCGACTAGGGTAAAACTAGAGTGATGTAACATAACATATCGTGGGGATGTTAAATTATATGAAAGACAGTAGTAGACTTCGAAAGAAAAGCTTTGCTTCAGTACAAATGTGTTGTCCCACAGTAAAAGTAGAGCTTCGTTCAATGGCCAACATAATTCGGAAACGTTGTTTTAAGGTAAACGAATATTTGGAATTATGTTGAAAGAGGGGTATTCGACAATATTAAACTACAAAATGGTCAGACAGAAATCGAAGCAAGTGATTGCAGCGTACGAGTTGAAAATAACAACAAAAAGGTTCGGCTTTTCAATGAAACGTTGCGACCAACTCATTTCCTTCAAGGAAATATTGGTTCAGATTCTTTCCTGCTCTTGTTGAGAGTTTAAACAAGCAGGTTTGGTACAGTTCAATTTGATCTTATCTCTGATTACTTCCTTCTAATGGTCAGTCTCCCTACAATTACCCTTATCCACCTATCACATTTCTGCATATTTAAGCTTGTACCCAGTTGTATAAGATAACACACCACAAGAGTTTCAAAGGGCAACTCTTGTGGACATGTAAAGTCTGTGTTTTTTAGGTAAATGTTACGCTCTGATGATCTGGTATCTCTTGCCCTTTAACAAATAACACAGTACACTACTGGATGTATATATATGCAGATAAAAGTCCAGGAAGTTTGAACTAGCATTTTCTACTGACCAGTAACAAATGCTACTTAATGCTAGTTTACAGAGTAAACAGCTTGAAGAAAGCATGACAGGCACTAATTGACCAGTTTTCAAACCATGGAATCTAGCAACTTAAAGGTATGCTGTTGCCCCCAAATATGCTAGATATTCAAATATGGTCACTTTTGGTCAAATTCTTAAACTTTTTTTATTACAACCTTTGAGGAAGTTTTCATCACTGTGACATGCAGACATCGTGTGTGTTCCTTAAAAAACGTCTGAGAACAATTTGAGGAGTAAAAACCTCCAGGAAGGTACTTTTTTAAACCTTTTAGCAATTATTGCGTGCTATAATTTGGGGCCTATACTGACTACCTTTAAGGCTGTATATATATCCAAGAAGTTACAACTATTTTGGGGGGTGAAGAATTCTTCTCATTTTCTCATCTTAAATAACTGCTAGTTGCACTGTGTGCATGCATGAATACTACATGGTTTTGTATGTACAGAAACTACCGTGTACACTCGTCTTTGCACTTAAGTGTAGTTTATTTGGCCATTTTCTGTAGTATTTGGCTATGGAATGGCATCTCCATTATTTCCCTTAACCAAGGTTGCATATTTTCGCTCAGGGATTTTTATTCAAATATCACAAAAGAGAATGCAAAGAAAGAAATATGGCACATGTATGCAGATTTACGTTTATTCCGAATTAAACGTTTACACAATTGAAAGTCCTGTCCTGTCTCTTCCCTCTCTCCTTCTCTCTCCACCATCCCTCTTCTTCACGCCTCTCCCCAACCCCTCTCTTTCCCTCCTACTTCACTCACCCCTTCCACCTTTCTGTTTCCTCACACCCTCTCCCTCCCTCCTCCCCATCATTTCCTCCATCCATCTCACCCATCTCCTCTCCACCCAAGCATGTATACCATACAACATGTCATTAAAGGATTTGATTGTGTAATTCTTGTATATATATCTATCTTGAAATTTATTGAAAACATTACCATGTAAGTTGTAAAGAAAACTACTGACCTCAGGTTGCACGAGATCAGTTCAACCGGATTACTTTAATAGAAGTTGTGGTAAAATAGCCCATACCCTCGAGTGTGAGCAGTTGAGTAACTGGTCAAACACACAGTACATTATGTCTAGTATTTTATGGTTGAGAACATTAGAAGTCTAAAGATATAAGTATATATTTCATAATAGGTACTGTAGTGCACTGCACCGATTCATTTTAAACAATTTAATAACCTTCCCTCAGTTTTGAACGTTAGTTATTGATCAATCGCCTGTGCCTGCTTTTATTCAAGTCTGAGTCTAGTTAGATCACACTTTCTAAATTGTTTTACTTTGTTTTTGACTAAATGTCAGTAATTATTGCAAGAAACAGTATAGCTATGATTATTATTATAATTCAATATTTGTGAGTTCTATTCCTGGGGGTAGTGCTTCCGTGACCACTATGTTTTACCTTTTCTATGTATTAACACAGGAGCATTCTTACTTTGACTCGAGACATTTCTCTGCCCTGGGGTTACTACTTATATCCTTTCATTACTGTTATTACAACTTGCCTCATCTTCTCCTGCTTTTATGGGGTAAGTCATGTGATTTATCATGTGACATGATTTCTCAGGACCATGGGGATTTAGTGCATGAGTGCATTTGCCTTAGCTCAAAAAAAGAAATTAAAAAGAAAAATTCTACATCTACTCTGTTCAAAGTCAAATTGAAAATGGCTTTGACCATGAACAGAGGAAAATAAGATTTAAATTTTGGAAATGGAGAAATTTGCTGAAAACTTTCTCACAGTTGTTGGTATAATTTGTATTTGAGATCTTTTTGACAAATTTTGCAATGAATGTAATTCATTTTTTCAATGATAATTGAACATGCGATGGTTTCATTCACTAAGCCCCCCATAAAACCTGAGAAACTCATGACCTTATAAAGAGCTAATTTCCCTCCTAAAGACAGTCCTGGCTTGAAGAAGAATCAAAGCAGAGAGAGAATGTTGCATATATCTGAAAAGTTTCATCAAAACTATGATGTCCAGAAAATGTCTTAATAAATTCATGTGCAAATGCATTTAAATATAGTAAAAGTTGTCTGTGCTCACTGCCCTCTGAAATCTCTGAACTCTGGATAAAGACCAGTCTAAAAAGAGACTTGTCAATATTGTTTTATATCTCATTCAGTGATCAGCACAGGTGACGACAATGTCAAATCAAAGTCTCAAAAAATTGACAAACTTTTGATATCAGGAAAAGAAAAGAAAAAATTGTCCCTGTTTGTAATTCTCTTCAAGTTATTAACAGATTGAGCTGTCTTTGGGGTATGGGAAATTAACTGCTTTTTAAATGAATGACATTGTTTACGATTTCACTTCGATTTCTTTTTAAGACATTCCGTCTTTTTCTCCTCTTTTTTTTTTTTTTTGAATGTCGTGTAGGTTTACGATAACATTGGTGCCAAACAGCTTGCCTTTACCATATCTCATCTATTTCTATACATTCCTATCAGTGATCATATTGTGCCTGCTATTACCTGCTATATTTGGGGTAAGTGTCACCCTAACGGTAATGTCTTCCTTTCGATCATACCGATTTGTCGAAAGGGATCAGTTAAGAGAGTAGTAGTATAGTTATGTATACGCTTGAATTGAATTTGTCCTCAATCGGAAATTCGGCTTACACAGGTCGTAAACGAAAAAAAAAACACATGACACATGAAAGAGAAATTAGATACATTCTTACTGTAGCGCATTCTGGCGACGATTTCCGTTCAATTTCTCGCAGCCTGCTGTTTCTCGAGATACGTTCGATCAATAGTTAAGAATATGTTTTGTACCAAAAGTTGAAGTCGATGTAAACAAGTGTGATGTCATTGATGCATAGCCATGAAAAAGAAACAAAATGTTTTCGTTGTCTTGAAAATTTAAGCCAGTTATCTAACTCTAAAAGTGTAAGCATTGATCAGAATATGAAAGCACTTATTTTAATTGTTATCTCATTTTGAGCTCCACAGCGTCTACTATTCCACTAAGTGAAAGTTAAATTTGGGCCTCTGTTCGATTTAAGTTCCTAACAGTATATTGTCAAATAAAGGGGTGGGGGGAGGGGGAGGTAATTGTCAGTCGCATCATTGTGCATCTATGTAGATCATCACATCACACGTGGTTAATTACAAAATATGACAGCTTGAATCAGCAATATCTGGAAACTGCATACAGGTACAAAGTTACATTTATGATAAACTTGTACAGGCCAAAAACAAAGTCACCTCAGAAGTATTCTTTTAGTTAGCCTCTTGAAACTTCTATGAAATTTTAAAAAAAAAATGTCAAAAATTCCAAGCCAAGAGATGTTTCTAATTTTGTTAATTTCTGAGTAAATTGGTTAGAATCTACTAATTAATAGCAATTTGTAGGAATCATTGGAATTTTTGATTGATCTTCTCCCCTTCCAATTCTTCGACATGTAGGAATGGCAAGTTTATAGTTTGGCGCTTCTTCCAAAATTCCCAGCAATTGTTTAATTTTCCTTTCTGTTTTCCAGTCTATGAACTTAAGACTTTTTGTTCCACAAAATATGCAATGTTTAGTTTCCTCTTCAACCTCATTTATTTATAATTCAACCAAAATAATTCAGAAAACGTTTGAATCATAACTATATACTGTTTGTACAGTATCTTGTGTTGTCGGCTCTTTCAAATGATTTACCTATCTTTGAGTTCTTTTATTTTCCCCCTTCTTTTTCTTGTCTTTAGACCAAGAAGCTCATGATCCAGGGTCACGTTTCATAGTAAATGCAGTCCATGGTCTTAAACAATTTTCAGAGTCATCAGTATTAGTCCAAAGTTATTGTTTGCTTAAAATTGCTATATAATTTACAAAAGTTACCTTCTGGAAGAATTGGTCCTTCCAAGTTATTCTCAGACCATTTTTCACCACAAACTTGAATTTTTGGTTCGGCACTTGCCACTACCGTTTGCTTTCGAATTGCATTCGTTCGGGGTGAATTAGTAACCTCCATTCGTTCCCTCCGCAGATTGCAAAATTCATTCGAGATAGAAGGAGACTTCGGCGGATACGCCTTTCCAAGGATCATTTGAAGAAACTGCCAATTATCAAATTCAAAAAAGGTTAGTACTTACATTCTTGACACTTCGGGGAGCTTTAAAACATTCAATCGATTGAAATAAGTTACATGGATCGTATAGATATAGTCGGGTCGATCCATGTCGGCCGTTATTTGCATATAAAATTCTGGACGGAATGTTGTTATCACCCACCCGTCAAGTCATTGTCAGTAAGTGCCAGCTGGTTGCACCCTTTTGGGTGAGGGAGATAGTTCACATTCTGGAGGGGAACAAAGTACAAATTACCGTTGGGTGTAAAGCTAGTAGATCTATATGTTGTTAAAAATTGCACGGTTTATGGTTCGAGAATGATTTGATTTTAAATGCAAGAAACTGTCATTGGTTTCCAGGTGAGGAGAGATACGATGTTTGCGCTATATGCTTAGACGAGTACGAGGAAGGGCACAAACTCCGAGTACTGCCATGTAACCACGGTGAGTTAATTTTGTCCATCCCGATGGAATGCTTTAAGGCCTCACTCTGTGATATGTGTGTTGATATTCTAAGTGATTTGTATAGATTTCAAGTTAATATAATAAGTGGCTGATGCAAGGATGATGTGGTCGGGAATATTTAAGTGGTGGGTGGATTTGTGCAGTACTGTGATCCAAGTCCTGGGGGAGGGGTCTCAGGGATCGGGTCCCCCCTGTGGAAAATGTTTGCAAATGTAGTATGCTTAGATGGCAAATGTTGCTATCTTCTGTGCCATCAAAATATGTGCCAGGCAGAATGTTTAAAATACTGTTTGTGCTGGGGGGCATTCAGAACTGCTGCTTGGCGTGAGCACATCCCTAGCTTTTAGCGTGTGTACGGTGTTACTGTAAGTGATATCTACATGATCTCTTGCACATGATTGTTTACACTAATATTAAACTTACAAAGCTATGAAACTTCAGATGATGTTTTTCAAAGATCTTTTTCTTTGCAAGGATACTGGTAATGTAATACTAGTATGTAATATGTTCAATGCTGTATTATAAATTCCACCTAACAACAACAAAACTTCTTACTGCAGCCACATATCAGTCCAAATTATTAATGTATTCTATTAACATTTACATATCATTGAAACCCTCATTATACAGAGGAATACAAGTCAAAACTGTGTAAGAATAAATATAAACAATTCACAACTGATTTTCAATACATTTCATCACCTTTGAGGATTATTCCAGTTGTAAAACTTGAGTGTTTCAAGAGGCATTTTTGTTACTTTTAGTATGTAACTAACTGCAAAGCTTTCTAATAGCACATATATACCGTGATGACATCACATACCACCCAGTGTGGTTTGTTTCCTAGATTAATGAAGTGCTAATCAGGCGAAAATTAGGTCACCTTCAAACGACCATACATGTATCTACAAATTCTGACCGAAATCTTGGGATTTTGTTTCCATCGGGTCATGTGTAAAATTAATGTCTTGTCTGCGTCACATAGTTTGTCACCATAATGTTTCATTCTAGTTCGGTGCTCGTGTTTAGCTGTAAGATTTAAATAATATTGAATTATAGTGGAGTGTAACATGCGATTTCATCTTGATATGCTCTACAAGAGAGCATTTCGAGATAAAAACTTTCTACCGATATCATCAGGGTTTACATCTATTTTGTGTTTTTTTTTCTTTCTGGTAACCTGTTCTACCGTAAGGTCTAATAAAACCCACATGTGTTTGCTTAGACTATATTTCAGGTTTTTCATGTTCAAATATGTCAAACCCGGAAGTACTAACCGAGCAATAACATCTGTAGACTTTTAATCCTTTTGGTGCTGGATATTTCCCTCGGGGATTATCCAACAACTGCTTTCACAATCTGTGGTGAATTAATTAGTAAATGAAATTGAAATTTTTAATCACTATCTTATCATCTCATATCTCTTTGGACTTTAAATAACCATTTAAGGTTGTACAGGTATCTGAAGTCTCCAAAGTTTCATTTTGAAATCCTGTTGAATATTCTATGAATATTCATTGCCACACCATGGCCTTCACCTTACTAACACAGTTAGAATTTTTTTTTTTTTTTTTTGCGAGTTCATCCAAAGATAAATGCATAATTTCCATGAACAAAAGAACGTGTTTCCTTTACGTAAGTCCTTCCTTCACAAAGGAAAGCAAGCCCTTTGGATGTTGCGAAGGAGGGAAAGATGTTTATAAATGACTAGTTCGATATTTGTCAATGTCATAAATATTCATCCATTGTGTGAAACCTGATATTTGAATACTGAATATTCACGGTAACCATATAAAGCATTTACCTTTTTGAAAGTGTGTATATATCCATATTCATTTTCTGGGGATTGTATCACTTTCATTTTGTTGAAATGTCCTGTGGATAGTTGCTAATATTAGCTTATAAATATGTTACTAGTATAACTCACAATTAGCAGGAAGCATATGGTTATATTTTTGGTATGCTCGTAACTTTTTAAAGAATTTTTTTTTTTTTTTAGTTTTTTAAAGTTATTAGGTTTTGCCTTAAGGAGATGGAACTCGAGTAGTGAGTTAAGTTGACAGTTAGCCTAACCCTTCACTTCCTGCCTTTTTGCATTTGAAGGAAATACTCTTGCACCAAATAACAGCTTGATTATCAGCATGGGATATGATTTATTTGAAATTGATGAATGTATGCCATGAAATTATCATAATCATAATTATTTTTTTTAAATGGACTTTACAAGTGACTGCCATTTCCTGGGTAGATAGAATATCTACGTGCTGGCCTCTTTATGATGTATGCTTATGTGTACTGTACATACATCATTTCCCCAAGATCACAAACATTCCAAAGTATTCGAATATTTTTAAGCATTTTTAGACAGTTTTTGAATATCTTTGACTGAAATTCATAATATTGTACTGTAGCTTTGTCAACGTTTTTTTGAGGTGTTTTTCTTTAGAATTAGTAGATTTGGAAGGTGGTAGTGGCCCAAATTGTCAAGTTGTCAAGTCTTGCAGGATAAGTAGTTAGGGATATGTATGCTTCAAGGGGAAACAGGTAAATATTGTGGGTCGTTTAAATGTAAAAAAATTGTCATTTTTATGGGTTTCTCGATCATGTGCTTTCACTGCCTAGTAAATTCCTGAAGTTCCTAATCTAAAATACTTATTGATTCGCATTCTGCACAGTACTAGTAATAACCTATAAATATCATATAATTGGATAGACCAGTTTTATTTTTTCACGTTTGGCGTATCCATGAGTTAAAAGAACATGGTGAGATTCAATGAGAGGAATTGGACCGACCAGTTTTAATTTTTCACCTTCGGCTAATCCGTCAGTAGAACGCCGCGAGGTTTGGTCCGGTACTACTCGTTTGAAAAAATGAAATAAAAGGAAAGTAATTAATAATTATTTACGGAAGATTAAATCAATAGGGAAATAGATACAGTTGGACCACTAAATAGATGAATATAATAACACTCAAAGTATGCCATTAACAACGAAGAAGTGATTTTCATTTTCAATTTTAATTTTAATTCTCTAACAAACAGTAGCAGGAAGGCGGAACATGTTTGTTTAGTCTCGTATCGGCTTTCGTAACGACTCGTTTTGAATCCGGATAATAGCCTGTTTTTCTTAAAAAAAATTGCAGTCTGCATCAGTCACCTATTGTCTCTCAAAAGAGCGAAAGTGTCTGTGACGATTACGAAGATAAGGGTAGAATTGAATTTGAGTGACACAATAACAATGCAGTGGTCTAATATTATGTAATCAGTTCTTGTTTCAAAGATTGATTGGATACTGTATAATAAGAGAAGTAAGAGTATAAAGTGGCAATTTTCATAATTAGCAACCATAAAAAAAATTTGGGGAAAACAGGTGTGGCTTGGAAGGAATCTTTCTATTACATATGGATGAAGAAGATGTCTGGAAAAAAAATTTGTTCAAAATTTTTTTAGTGAACATTTTTAATGATGCATCAAATTACCTCAAAGTTTTGTAAAGCATTAAAATGGAGTAACAGATTTTTCCCAAAGTTGACAGAAGGGGAAGGGGCTCTGCAGTGTTAGAAAAAAACCCTCTTAAAATTCATGTCTTTCCATAGTTTTGTTTGTGATTTTCGGTCTGTTCCCAAATATTTAGAAGTAACAGATTGTGTATAAAACATGTCACCTCATCTTTAAGGCTCGGCCTACATGGTATCACTGGATATTGTGAAAATCTAACTGTTAATATATTAGTTTCAAGTAGACCTGAAAATACAGAAAATACAGTAGCAGATGTGTTTTCCGGTCCCCCCCCCCCCCCCCCCCCCCCCCCCATCCCCCCTACAACCTCTGACTGTATCTTTGGCGATAATCTTCTTAACAGTCACTCTCATGTTTTATTTTATTTTCCTCGGGGATTAATGTCTTTGTAGAGATCATGACCCCCTTTCCACAAGACTTCCTTCAATCCGATACCATGATAACGCTTCACTACGGATGTTCTAAGAAAAATGTTTTCCACTAATAATGATGAACTCTCCGCTGTTTTAAAATAGTATTGATCGTTCTGCTTAGTACGGATCAGTGTGCATCTTACTGAAAGAGGCAATCGCTTTCTGAGCAGTACAAGTGTTTATAATTTAGAAGGGTATATAATCAGTCAAACATGTGGGGTGAGGGGATGGGATGGGGGAGGGGCACACATATGACCTTCCTTAGAAGTAGATAATTTATACAATTGTGTCGGAATGTAAAATCAATCAATCGTACTGACTTGTTCGAGAGTTCTATTCATGAAAGTTTTATGAAGAAGAAACGGATGTCTCCTTTTGGCTGACTTTAGCTGCTCTGATACTTCTGCATCACAGCCGTAATTGGCCATACTTGTATTGTTAGCGTTAGTTTACAAGAACATCAACTGAGGTCCACAACATGCGGGAATATTAAAGCAAAAACAGGCTTTTGCTTAAGAAAATGACACTTTTGCAACCATTTCTTGAGTGACACTGTAATTCTTATTTTGTTTTGTGATTCAAGGAGACCCAATTATACCCAGCCATCTATTATCGATCTATCTACGTATGTGATCCGGATGGTGAGGATAGGGATGAGAGGGTTTTGAGTGGGTTGGTGGGCTTTTAGCGAGAGTTATGGGTAGGGAAAGGTGGGAAAGTCCTGGCAGGGGTGGGGAGGTTTTGAGTGGGGTCAGGGTTTTTACATTTTTCTCTTCTTTTTTGTTTGTTTCTTGTTTAGATACATATATTTATGTATATTTTAAATGTTAAGCATACAGAGTGCTCTACTCGTTAAGCCATAAAGGTTTTTTAGAGCACTTCCTTTTAAAAGTCTTTGTATTTCTGTTACTTTATATGTATTATTATCACCTGAATGTTGTGATCAAAACAAATAAATAAATGAAAATGAAATGAAACTGTCACAAAGGATGTCCCCAAACGGCAAAGAATAATCTTATTCCATTCGGGGAGATTTCACAAATTTGATGTGTACTCTTCCTCCTCACACAGAAAAGCCGAAGACTCGGTCAAGACGGACTGCTGTAGTGTGATATCATCAAGCCATTTATATGTGCTTCAATTTATTCTTACTTTTTAACTTTAATAATATTTATATTGCAATGTTTATTTCCTTTGACACTGATGGTTTCTTACAATATTTATTTTAACTATTTGAAGCTGTTTACATCTAATGGTGTGTATTGCCTGCAATGTTAGCACTGTTAACAAACTACTGCCTTGAAAATATGAAAGGGAAAACAGAAGCATAGGGTTTCAAATCCTAGTGCCACTGTGGCAGATATACAAAATTACAGCTCCACACGGGATTTTTAAGCCGGGATGTTTCCAAAACGGAGCAAGATTTTCCTTAGCTGTTTGCGGGAGTTGTTCTTCATAAGGATCTCTGCAACGTAAGCCAGAGATAATGATTGGGTTTATGTCCCTATGGAGGATACTTGTCCCCCCCCCTCCCACACCCTACTCCAGTCTCCCCTGGTAGTGTCACTGTAATACATGTTAACTCTGACTATTTTCTGTATATTTATGGAGTAGACATACCGTACCACACATTGATCAATAAACACCTTCAGTGAGAAGTAATAATAATAATAATAATTATAATAAATAATAAATGAGACTTATATAGTGCCAAATCAGTAGACAAAAGTCACTGCTCAAGGTGCTTTACAAAGAAAGCAAATTAAGTACATAGCATTGTCAAAGGATATCAAATAACAGTAACATGTGGACTAATCTTTATTTCTAAGCATGAATGCTGTCTGTGTGTTCGGTTCATGGAATTGATCCCAAATGAATTAACCCCCAAATCCTATATAGAATTTATGTCATTTACCACACTTTGCTCTGACTGGCATATATATATAAATAAAAACTAAAAAATTTGCAGGAAAGGGAATGAAAACCATTGTGAGAAAGGAAACATGCCTCTGTAAGTTGTTTTTACCCTATGAAAGTTTCTCAGTGATATTCCCATTGGGACATTAGAGAATTGTTTTTGCCCTGAGGAAATCATGGAAGTGATTCAGCTAAAACTAGAATTGCCACACTAAACACAAGGAAGTAGAAACACACCTTCATACAGTACAGACATATTATATATACAGTCAAGACCTGACCACACAGTGTATTGTGTACAGCTCTGATGTACAGTACTGTAAGGCCTGCAGTGTCTAGCCTTAGTTACAGTATGTATGCATGTACTAGAGCGTATAATCATTAGTTGACGGTGTAGCAGCTTAACCTACTGTAGGCTATGCACATGTGATTTCCTATCTCCTTTAGGTGTGTTCAGTTTTCCATCAAGACTACTAGATCCATGTTTGAAGTATATAAAGCTGTCATCTGTAAATCACACTTTAATCCACCTAGTCGTTACCATATGGCTAATTACATTAATAGCTCGTCTAGGAGAGTCTCTTGAGTTACAAGGAGTCATTCTGACTGGGCTATCAGTGCAGTATTAACATGTGGCAGGCAAAAGTGTAACAAATTGAAAAATTAGAGAGGGGGGACAGAAAAATATTCCAATCTTCTATTCCCCTTCCCCACCCCACCCCCCACCCCCCCCACCCCCCCCCAC